>JAQIWI010000063.1:0-86919 GCA_034698825.1 Deuterosminthurus bicinctus
CAAACAAACTCATTATTTCTATAATGTGAGCATAAATGATAATTACTTTCACGAGACAGGCTGACCTTTGAGTATAATGAAGCTGGATATTTCTCATGAGAACCTGTTTATAATTTCCTCTGTGGGCTTAAAGCTGATTAGAATACCGAGTTAAAAGTTACTTTAAGTCCCTTTTAGTCATACTACATCAATCTCAAGTCCGTTGTAGTCGGGCTACATCAATCTCAACATCTCAATCTCAAGTCCGTTCCCACTCAAACTCTCACAGTTCTCATGCATTACTAATGCGTCTAGTAGCATGATGATGAGGAATCCCTTGAAGCTAAAACTTCATTGAGGAACTAGTGTACCTAAAAATCCTTGTATGATGATAACCTTATTTTGTCTCCTTTTGACGTCAACAAGCCAGCCAAGTCAAAGTAGCTCTGATTATAGACGAATGATGGAAGCCATATAGCAATCTCAACCAACCCTAGGTCCATCTCAGCAAGTCCAATGCTCAACGGGTTCATGGTGGCATTATTCTCAATTCTCAGCACCTTTCAGTATGGAGAATATCTTGAATGGCATTCACCGGGACTTGGCTTCCATGTTCCTCCACATGACGACAAGTTTAGACCTCAGGTTGGGTGAATATTTAAAAAACCTGGGGCCGGTTTACCATGGCACCTGCCCGCTTGAAAAGCCTGGCCTGGCAACCGTTTGAAATCTGGCTGTCTTACCAGTTTGAAAAGCTTGGTCATAGCTTTTTGAAAGCGGGCATACCCGATTGAAAAGCCTGGTACCCGTTTGAAATACCTTGTATCCGTTTGAAAAGCCTGGTGCGCGTTTGAAAAGCCTGGTACGCGTGTGAAAAGCCTGGTACCCGTTTGAAATGCCTAGTATCCGTTCGTAAAGCATGTTACATCGCTTACCAAGACAGCTGAGGACTCAAAGAGCCTTGGTGTTCATTTAATGACGGCAGGTGCAAATGCCGCACCCGGGTCTGTTCAAGGAGAAATTTGCAAATGACATTGACCAAATGTAGATGAGGAAATCTATATGGACCAGCAAGCTCTCTCTCTCTCACTCTGTTTCTATGGAGCCCGGATGTGAATGAAGAATTCGGTGTGTTCTTCTCGTCCATTGCAATGTCATCGGGTTTTATACTTGGGAAGTGTATGTGACTGCAAAATAATCCTACTACTCACTCCCTCCGCCTGCCTATCTGGTTGCCCAGATTATTCGCAAAGTTCCCTCGAAAGCTCTCTTGTGGTCGGGAGGGTTTGACGGAGCGATGTGCGAATCCCTTGGGCACATACTTTGGTACCTCTCTTCATATTCTTCTTCTTCAATTCCCACTATATCAAGGGATGTATTAAATGTACTTTTTTTTCTCTTATATTTTTGGCTTGGATGTCCTACTGAGAAGAAGTGAATTTTTGTCAGTGCAGCTGCATTGTGTGTAAATGTCGGGAAAGCTGAGGAGTGATGGCTGGAAGTTAAGAGAGGTAAGAAAATAGATTTGATCGCCAACTGTGTTAAGGTTATGTATTTCTGTTGTTGTGATATTATTACTTGTGGGAGCAGTGGAATTTGGTGTATCAAGTTAAGTGTGACAGAAAATAAGCTGTGGATATAATAATAATATTCTTTGGAGAAGATGTAGAGGAAATGTGAGATTAATAGTAATTTCAGTTTTTAGACAATAAGGAAAGAATTTTATTTAACAGCGAAGACAGACTTTTATCGTGGGAGTTGTAATGTAGAATATCATTTGCTTTAGTGAATCGACTGCAAGCTTTTTATCTATAGAGAGAGAGAAGGAAATCAAGCTTTTAGTGGAGGATCACATTTAAGTCCAAGATTTAGAGTCATGTGTGTGACATGAATGACACGATGTTGATTCAGAATAATCTGCTTGCATGCAGATAGCTCGTGTGTGAGTTTTTTGTCATCTTTGCTTTCCTTTGATTGATTTATATTTTAAGAGCCTTTTTATCAAAACTGGGGATGGCTGGAATTGACTGTGAAGAAATGGTTTACAATTTTGTCTCAGGTGTGTCATTATTGTTAAGTTTGGAATGTTCTGGAAGAAGCGTAAGTTGTTGGTAATCTGCAAGAAAAAGTTGTGGAAAATTGAAGTTAAGGTTGTGGTAGGTCAAGTGTAAGGGCTTATTTTAGGATGTGTGGGGATTAACAGAGATACATGAGACTTGTTGTGACGCCTAAATGTGGCTTTCAGCTGTGTGGATTCATAATATTTGTTGATCTGGCACATTGTTTTGAAGCCGCAAGTAATTTGTAGGGAAATAAACGTGATAATATTGATGAGGAAACAATGGAATTGAATCTTGATGAACTGGTCTTCAAGATTCTGTTTTAGTTTTCAGGATCAGACAGAGGGCTGAGTCAGTAGAAGTGTAGACTTGTGGTTGCATTCTTGGTTCTTGAAATGGGATACTTGGAGGGAGCGAAGAAACTTAAATTTGTAACAAAAAACATTTCGTAACTTGCAGGACGTGACGGTGCTACTTTGATTGATCTGAAACCTTAAGAAGATTGTGTACATATACAAATTTTATTCAAGTTGGGTTTTGGGATATAAAATATTGAAAAAAATGGCATTACGCTGGTGTCGATTGCCGAAACTCAAAGTCTTAGATGCAATATGGGATTCCAGTCCGCTAGTAGGATCGAGCCCAGCGGTTTTCTCTCGTACGTACGCAACTCAACGTTTGAAGGTAAGTTGGAAATTATTTTGCTGGGTTCCAGATGAAGTAAATGAACTGTTTTTTTTTTGGATGTGCAGCAAGTAAATTTCGGTCTTCTATTCGATATCGATGGGGTAATCGTTCGTGGACGAAAAGTATTACCTTTCGCTCCAGAGGCGTTTAGAATGCTTCTGGATGAGCATGGAAACTTCCGGGTTCCAACTGTATTTGTTACCAATGCTGGAAATGCTCTGAGACATGACAAGGCACAGCAGTTGTCAAATTGGCTTGGGGTTGAGGTACTTTACTATTCACTCTTTCAAATCATTGGCCTCTATAAGGTCCATTGATTCCGATTGAGAAGGCTTCAAGGTTTCATATTTGAATAGGTCCACGAAGATCAAGTTGTCATGGCTCACTCACCCCTCAGAATGTTTCGAAACTTTCACGATAAGAGAGTGCTTGTATCCGGTCAAGGCCCAGTTGCAGATATTGCAAGGAACCTAGGATTTACCAAGGTTACAACACTGGATGAGCTCCGAGCCGCTTTTCCTGTTTTGGATGCTGTGGATCATACGCGAAGGGTGTCTGCGGTGAGTTCTCTAAGACATTATCGCATTCCAGTGCTGAATTCCTTGGTTAATTCCTAAATTTGGCTTGTTAAATGCAGCCCTCTCCGTTAGAGAAATATTTTCCTCAAATAGAAGCCGTCGTCCTTTTCGGTGAACCGATCAGGTGGGAAACAGCACTGCAACTTCTAGTCGATGTCATCATGACGAATGGTCTACCAACGGAAGCTCCCAAACACGTCCCTCGGCCTCATATACCAATTCTCGCCTGTAACATGGATTTGCAGTGGATGGCGGAAGCATGCATGCCAAGGCATGTTTATTATTAATTCGAAATTTTAGTTTTTAGAGGCGCATAGACTGATTTGTGTATGTCACAACAGGTTCGGTCACGGAGCCTTCTTGGTATGCCTTGAGAATCTTTACAAGAAAATTACTGGTCAGGACTTGGTTTATAGCGCTTTGATCGGAAAACCCAGTGAAATTACCTACTTTCACGCAGAGCGTATGGTAGTTAAACACGCTCGTCGTATTGGCGTAACGGAGCCGATGAAGAGACTTTATGCTGTTGGGTAAGTGGAGGTCCTTCTTGTGATTTTGTCAATGGCTTTCCAAAGTATAAAGTTATATTCTTTACCTCTTGCAGAGACAATATAAACACCGATATTTTCGGTGCAAATCTTTATAATCAGTACCTATCCCGGTCGCAAACTGTTTCTGCAAAGAGATCAGTTGCTGTTGGAGCTAGAAATATCCACAACTTACTTGGAGGAAATCCTAATGAGTGCGATCAAGAGACGGAGCAATGTTTCAGCGTCCTTGTTGAGGTACCATATACGACTTCTATGTACTTGATTTCGTTGGAGATAATTGTATGTCAATATAGTTTGATTGTTTTCCCTTCCAGACCGGAGTCTATTCTCAGGACCGCGAAGAGTGTCTTCTGGACCACTCACCTCGAGACTTCCTTCCCGTAGAAGAGAAACTTCGTGAACCAGACTACACGACTTCTAATGTTCTTCAAGCAATTAACTTGATATTCAAGAAGGAAGGCTATCAGTGAAATGATAACTTCTAACGTGAACCTCAATGCATAATAATTATTCACACTCTAAATTTTGAAGAATTTCTTAAAGTGTGTGTCTCTTTATTATTATTACATTATCATCGGCAGTGTTAGTTAGCCAAGCCCTGTGATTCAGTTCCCTGAGTATTTTAAGTTCACATATAAAGTAGCCGTAGTAATTATGATAATGCAGATGGGACGAGGACCACTTTAGATTGATCTAATGTAAGATTTAAGAGAGATAAGTACTCTCGTAACGTATATAACATGGAAATTCCCCCTTTATTCTTTTTCCTGCGTATTTGGTTGGGAAATTTTCCTGTTAGCACTCATGAAGCATATAGCGCTTAATCTTGAACGGTTTAATTGAATGTCTACATCGGAGATGGCTACTGTAGCTACCTTGTTTCTAGTCAGCTATTATGTTATTCGGTTGAGGGTCTATATCGTCGTCGTATTCTCGGCTATACAAAGTTATGGCCTTTTAAATTCCACCGTGTTTACTGTCATGATGCTTTTACATCCACTGGCATTTCGAATCCATAAATGTGATGTTGATGACTTGAGTTCAGTATAGTGGAGGAATTCACTTGATTTCACGTCCGGAACTATGTCAGCAGCTGACCTTTTACTCGAAAAATTTGTCTCGCGGCTATAGAAGATAAATGAAGCTTTGGATTCCCATCATAGTAATTTTTAGAAATATATGAGATCTAAAAGGCGCTGTGCGCTGGAGGTCTTCTTCCCTATCGAATACATTGGGCTACTTATCCTATTTTCCTCCGCGGTCGTTACTTATTTAGCAATATATGGTGGATTTGTGGTCGTAATAAATAATTTTAACAAGCTAATGTTATTTAGCGGAGCTACAGAACAGAGCAAAACGCAAGAGGTCTGATTATCCTTATGATAAAAAAAAACTAAATTCAGACTATAAATGACGTAGCAAATAAATCGCAGAAGGGGTGGGGTGGTATTTTCTAGAAATTATTATTCTCGTCAAAAGTTCCTATCATCGTATCTGTGCCACTGCACTATCATATGAATCTCAGCCCGTCTAGTGCCCAAAGTGTGGTCTTCCTTCCCTAGAAATTGCGCTCCAGTGGCCCCTTTACAGCCTAATGAGGTCCATGGCTCCAACTTGATTCCATTCTAGAATGCTCCCTGCCAGCAACTAAAAGAATCAGGTCTTGTGCACTTGCGGGAAAAGAAAGCCGCATGATCTCGTCGGATTCGGAGAAGGGTTTAATTTCCGCATAAGCAAAATGCCTCGATGAAGGAGCTACGAAAGGGAAGAAACTTGAGTCTTCTTCTTTTTACATCCCATGAGAAGCAAGGACACTACTAATACGAATTAGCTTTTGCACATGTAACATGCAAAACATGTATGCATTCCCCCAGGACACATGTCTCCGTACATATTTGTTCAATGCATGATTAAAAAAGGGATCGATGACGCTGCGAGCTCAAAATCTTATCTCCAAGTTAAAATATTAGATGCTAAGGGTCCAATAATGACCCGCAAAGTACTGCCGTAATGGACCTCTCTTGTGGTGCTGCTATTGAGCACCACCTCTGGGTGGTGCTAAAATGGGCCTTTCACTACAGTCAAAATGGGCACTACCAAAATATATCTCTCGATACTACCTTGATGGACCCGTTAATGTTGCCATTATGTCATCACTACATGAACTACTACTACGGGATGAGCAAGTCCCGATTCAAGCTCGATTTCTTCTTTATTATTATAACCTAGCTCACTTAATAATGATCGCATGTGAGGAGATGATATAAAATTGTGTTTACACATATTGGTACATGCTCACAAATTGATTATAATGACGATGTCGGAGGCGTGTTGAAACACCTCAAGTTGAGTGGAGTATGATTGCATGTGTGCTACGTGAAGGAGGGAAAGTGAGTGAAAAGTTGGATGAGAAGTGTGCGTAAGATGATGCTGCTGGGACAGAGAATGTAATGATGATCATTATAATGCATATGATTCCAGCATGCATTTCTCATGAATACGGATGTGTAACACGGTTGGACTATGGACAAAGCGCATGGAGATGGAGCCGATAAAGGACGCTGGCGTAGTGAAAAGGGAGAGCTAGTGAGAGTGTAAGTGGCCTCGTATGTAGTAAACATCAAGATGCATATTGTAGTGAGAGTTCCCTGCCATCGGCTCATCGATCTTTTCCCTCCAGCTCAACCTTGCCCTTTTTGTTATACTGCATACACACTGACTATATACAGTTCCATATGTAGAAATCATAAGCAAAGCCCAAGTTGGGGAGGAGGACCAAGGAAAATTGCAAAGATATGTGTGTGCTCACTGAAGAGAAAGGGAGGAAGTTGGGGCTATATACTAAAGTAAAAGGGAAAACATGGATGAAAAGACGATCTCGGAGTCGGCGTCGGAGAAACATATAAGTTTTTTTTTTGATGAAGCGCTCCCGTTGAACAGCCCATTCATTGCTGGTAGTAGAAAGCTTATTGCAGCTTGAGAAATTCTCCAATATCATTTTTGCAAAGAGCCCTTGCTGAAAAGCCTTTGGTAGTGTGGATGTGCTAGAGTGGTAGTTACTAGGACTATAGATTTGGATCAGTAGTGTATACATGAATTTGTTGGAGAAGAGGAAGGAGAGGAAAAAGGAAGGAAAGGCTTAGCACCTTGGCCCCTGCATTCTCACTACGGAGTTTGTGTGAAGGGGATTTGGTGACGGAGACCGGTCAGTCAAGTCGACATTTGTACCCAGCAAAGGACTTTTGCTCACATTCAGAAGTAGACTCGGAAGACGACCAAGACTGTACTACTATTACAACGAGGAAAAACTTACACTGACAGCTGTACTGTGTGTTTGTGTGTGTGCTTGCCACAGAGTGTGTTTTTCGTGTCTTACTCTTATTATATCTCACCTGATTTTTTTTTATATATAATACATTTGAAAAGTTAGCGGGATAAGTGCGGATTCCAGTTGATTCGGTCTAATGATCACTTCATTTTGGAATCTTTGTCGCGCTTGCCCGTCAATGCCTGTGGAAAAGGTTGGTCACCTTTCATATATAGCACATTTTCCCCGAACATACCTTCAATCTCCCTTCCTTTATCATATGCCCAAGGTTGGAAAACTTGAGTTGAATCTTTTGAAATTGTGGTACGATACACGTGAGTTTGATTTTGAAAAAGGTTAAAAGCGTACTAGTTGGTTGATTGGGCTGCAATTCTTTACTTCCTTACCACAACTGCATGTATAGCAGTGTGACATGAGCTTTCCCTACACAGCAGAGCATTCGTATTCTGTATTGTGTACCACTGCGTCCTCTTCTTACAACTTTCTTCCTCGATCCATCTATCTTCTTCCAAATTCTATTTATTATTTAGATCATGCAGCACAGTCTTCTTAACTAATTTAGTTGAGACGAATGTGCGGAGCTAGACATTAGCTCTGGGATCGACTCAAATAGTAATTTGATTGTATGAGCGTTATTATTGTCGTTTGTGCCCGAAATATGAATTTACTTTGTAATAAGGACTTTCATATGTGGGTCCTACATTGAGTAATAATTGTATTGGAATCGCAATTTACAAGAGAAATGTAAGTGCTATATACATGACTTCTGCTATTGTTGTCGTTACAGCTTCACTCGGAGTATCGCAGTACTTTCCAATGGCATGAATACGTCGGTTCCCACAGCAACTCCGCCACTCAAGCTACAGTAGTGCGACAGCCTCAGCAGGATCACCATTCGATTTTGGCAGGTAAATCATTAAACCCACCATTCCACTCCTCCTGCAGTTGTATGCCATGTAGTGCTTCAAACTTGTAGTAGTACGGTAGTAGTAGTAACACCAGGCAGTAGCGGACAGCTCTGAGACTGAGGATTTTTCTAGTGCGTAGGCATAATTAAATTTTCACTTGTTCTTCTTCCTCCTCTTCGGACGCAATCATGCTGTATAGTATTCTTGCTTCCTGTCTTCATATCATCCTTCAACGCTGTGTACCGTAGTGTAGAAATTTACAGACCTATGGATTCAGTGCTGTTAGCAGTAAAAGTAGTGTTCTGCTCTATAGAAAACCTTGTTAATAATTCTGTCTACTACCGCCGCACCCCCATAGCTTTACCTTCCTTATCTTTCTCTTGAAATTTGGGAAGGAAATGTGTTTGTGCAACACTGTGGTTAGTTTGATCATTTATGTATTTGGGCCCGTCCATCCGCAATGTGTGTGTCGTTATACATAATTATTGTACACATAGTGTTTCCAACCAGCCGGCACATTGACTAATGTATCGCATAATCCTTTCAAATGTACACAAAATCCTTTCACAGTACGCAAGCTGCACATTTCTGAGGTATTGGGTGGGGCGTTGATATGTCCATTAATCGGTCAGAGAGGAAGTGTCATTAAAGTTTTACCCTTTGTTAAGGTTTAATTGAGGGCTGAGAGGAAGAGGAATGTGTGACGTGTGTTAGCGAATAGATTAGAGGGTACATCAAGGACGCTGATCATGTATGTACTTGACTGCAGAGGGGCCGTTGGATATTTAACCTTTTCTCTCTTCATTCCAACTTTATTAATCCGGACCGTCTGGGTTGTCTCGTCATCCTGTATAGTCTGCTAAAACTTGGCCCCGGTGAAAGTTGGTGTAAACTTGAGTAGAAAGGGAATATAGAGATCTATGCAGATGGACGAAGAAGGCGGCCGTGTGTTTGTCTTTTCTCATCTACTTTTTACTTAAATGTCTTCCACTCTCACATGTAATCCCTGGGAAGGAGGAGGCAGAAATGGAGGATTGGAACAGAAGGAAACTCCTAATGTACCATATTGTAGGTGACATTACTGGCCACTATATGCAAAAGGAATTGATATTGCGAATCGATAAAGAGAGGGGAAAGTTTTATTTCACCGAAAAATAGTCCCCATTGGAGGTCACGGAGATTATTGTCAAGTTTTTTCCCCAAGTTACTCCTCCGGTTATGAGGATCTTAATGCTGAAATGATTATTGAATTTTTAAACTTATTCAGTCTGCTGGGCGGATTTGATAGTGAGGAAAGTATTGGAAGTTAGAATTTTCTAAAGCTGCTACAACTTTCACATTGACGTGAAATGGAGCAGAAGAATTGGTGTGTGTGTGTGTGTGTGTGTGTGTGTGTGTGTGTGTGTGTGTGTGTGTGTGTGTGTGTGTGTGTGTCCGTGTCCGTGTCCACAAGAGATTTTGAGTGAGTTCATACTTATTCTCAAATAGGATGTGAGAATGAGGACGGAGCTGGATGTGTGGAGGAATCTCATGTCGGCATACGTACGTATTACGTGTCGATAAAGTAATGTATGCGGCTTCACTAGCAGTGGCAAGAGAGCAGTGTGGAGTAGACTAGTGGAACAATGGAACGAGTTGAGTGTTTTCTTCAACAAATGCGATAAAGTTTTATTGACTAGAACCGGCGGCAAGTCGCCGGTGAGTTTTCTGCACACATGCACACACACACTCACAGTTCTGGAACCTTACATTCTCTGACATTCTAAATCTTAAGAGTAGAGGTGATAAGATTACGTTCATAGTTTGAATTGTAACAATGTTATTCGCATCACATTCTCACCACAATGTTTCTTCTCCCAAGTGTCGCAATATATATATGATCCACTTGGCAATTTGTTGCACTTTCTCTGGATTTCCTAACAGACGCGCCCACAATGCTGTCAATGAAGACATAACTTCTTGGTGGTCCTGTCAGCCTAATGGCCATGTCAGTTAGAGCAAGAGATAGGAAATTGCTTCTACACACATGGCGCACTATTCCGAATAGAGAGGGATAGAAGATTTGGAAAGTTGTGCTGCCTCTGTCATATGTATGCTAAATCCAATCTCCATGCTCAGTGTCCTTCAGCACAAAAAGTCCGATTCAATTCTGAGGAAAGTTTCATCCCCACTCATTCAATAGATGGTTTGGCAAGTCAACAGTGAGCACGATCATGCTGATCCGTATCTTTGCAGAGCCTAATAGCAGGTCCAAGCTCGAGTTTAATGTAACTATTTGCCATATCAATGACGTAAGTATGGCTGATATGAAAGGTTTCGTGGTATGGTGATGATCATCAGACGGATTTGGTAATCCTGTCCATCATATAAGGAAAGGCTCTGGCGATAGAGCGAGAGTACACAAAAGAAACTTGTGTGAAGGTACTCGTGCACATTTCAAAGGATTTACAAATGATATCGATCTCTAGATAGAACATAGCATGTGGCTTTTTTTTGGTGCAGCATGTGACATGGGTTGATGCAATGGGTGAAAGAGATTTGCAGGAAGCTGTTCTATGGTTGCTGATGCAATTCAGCCTGACTGCTTGAGGCGATTAAGGCAAACAGATAGCATCGCTTGTTCTTCGTCTTCCTCTTGTCCACTCCCTATCCGGTTACAAAGTTTGATGACAATTGAGCCAAGAAAGAATGAGAGTGTGTGGATGGGTTCCATGTTGCATTAGTCGATCGAACATTTGCCAATAAAGAAAGCACACTAGCTCTACTTTTTTTTTCCTTTTCTTTCCCCGAACACATTTATACACGCAGATCTTTGTCTATTGAGTCGTATAGTAGTTTTCCTCTGAGCTGGTGACTTTTCACTTTTACTACAACTGCTACTACAATGGACGCTCGTCCCAGTTAGATAATTATTGAATGTCATTGCCACAGCATGTCTGAGAAAGTTTAAGTATTTTAGCACGATAAAGCATTTAAAGTCGTACTGTAAATATTGAACGAGGCTACAACGGCTTAGGCGGAAATGGTAACGTAAGTATTATACGATGGAGGGCACAAGTCAATTGCCATGAATTCCAAATAGCCAGTTTTTTCCCGAGTAAACATCCCCGTGGCTTTCTACTTCTTGGTCCAACACGAAATACATACATGCAGCCGGCTCCTTCTCCACTCCTTTTCCTCCCGTTCACTGCTCTGTTATAGTTGAGGTTGTAAGCATTACTCCCGGACGGAGCACACCTGGTCCCCAGGACCTGGAACTCAGACACACTCACAGACAGACAGCCCAGTGGATATTACATGGTTAGTGGCGGAAAGACCTGCCCAAAAGATCTCACAGCCTTTTCTTCCCTCCCTCCGACTCCCATCTAAATTTCCATTTAATTCAACTTGCTATTGTATAAGACCCTTTCAAGCGGAACAAGTCCAGACTGGCTTCAATTTTCCAGCCAAAGTAATAAATAATATTAAACTTGGCCTCGTGCTGACTCTTGATCGTTTAGGAAATTCTTGGTAACACTATTACTGCAGGGTAATATTGAGTTGAATATTACAAAGTACATCATTCTTCCGAGTCGGCTGTTTATGTTATAAGCATTTATATTCACAGTTGTGGAAGGACTCGAAGGCCCAGACTAGCGTAATCTTTTGGTCTAGTCAGTGCTTCAATATTGTGACAATAACAATAGAAGTAATGGCGCAGGCGTGACGGAAAATGAATCATGCTATATTTGTATGATAAATATATTTATGCAAATGATTTCAAGGAAGCTTTCAGTTCATGTTCGCCAGTCATCAGTAAAAATGAGTTGGCGAAAATGATATGTTCTTTGTAGAGACCATGCAGCTGCTCTTGCTAACCGAATTTGCAAGTGTTAAGAAATGCCGGATCCACTGTCTGACACATAAGCCGACTAGAACTATAATGATATCTGGGTTAGAAATTTCTGCGTCCAGATGATTTATCAGAGTTGAGTATTGCGCTCATATGTGCCCATATGTGAATGGGAGTATCCAATGGACCGATTCTCAGTGAAAGCGGAGAAAGTACGCAGGGAAACTTGGTGGTGGTTGTTGTAGTATTATCATATTTGTGAAATACACAAAGGGACAACTGCTGTATTGCTACTCAGAGTTCCTCCCACTGCTGCAGATGTGTATGATGTGATGCACTTGTACATATTAAATACAGCAGGAGCATGCGGAAACTCTTGTCCTTAAGATCTCTATATATGTGCCCACCGCACAACCTTCTGAGCTTCCTACAAATATATGTTCAATTACACACAAATGCTGCATTTCAATTCCAGCTCTTTTGGTCGTGTTAGCCTCTGTCCATATGTGACCAATGACTGTTATCTTGTGCACACATGAACCCAGCCTTTGTCTCACATTCTCCCTTTGTGTAACATGTTACGCTAAATTTTATTACACACTTTTTATACTTCCCAATCGCACTCATATGGCTGCTGCTGCTGCTATTACAATACGCATATTACATAATATATTTGCTAAATAGACTGCCTGCCAGTGGGCGCATGATGTAAAACCAGTATGGCTCCTAATATTAACTAATCATTCTCAGTACTACTATACTAACATGTTATAATGAGAAGCTTGTGCAGCAGCTAATCTGCTCACTATTCCTGAAGGAAACAGTTTTTTTTGTTCAGTTCTTTTCCAAATAGCAATAGCCAAGTCAAGCTTGGAATTTCTATACGCTTTTTTCAAGCCATTATTTTTACCATCATGCTCAACTAATAGACTCAAAAGAGCCATTCAGTTTTTTTCTCAAGAAAAACTGAGTATACTATACCATTAAATTTTCATTTATGATTTACATTTTAAAGGGAGACCAGAGGAGCCATCCTTCCCACGAAGGAAAAAGCACCCTGAATTAGCTAACAGATGTTCTAATGGATGGTTAACCAAATCCAGTACGACGTATGAAGCTAGTCTATGCCCTGAGTCACGCTTCACGGTTAGTTTGAATTCAACATAATCATTAACATGATCATCCTACCTACCTACCTACCTCCACTATCGTAATCATAATTATTCTATATCCTTTGCTGTACTACCATCACACCACATTTTCTTCCTAGACATTTTTCTCCTCCCTATCACGTTCATATCATCAAGCTATTATGCGTAGTTTGACGCATACAGGGCCATATAGACTCGTGCGGACCAATCGCCATAGCTGTCTGTCTCAAAGTCTGACTCCCCGGATACAGTGAGTGCGTATACTTAATTACACCATTGTGGGGCATTTGCTTCCGTAGCGATGAGCAGCGTGTAGCTAGCCACAAATAATAAAATAAAAACGAGTCTGCCCGGGAGAGCGGTACAACCATCACTTCAGTACGAAGATAGTCCTATAGTTATTCAGGCTATCTCTCTCTCACACATGGACATAAATACTACTGGATAGCATGCCGAAGAGTAGCTATTTGGTTTTCGCCAAAACCTCATCATTCTTCCAGAAGTTGTCGAATCAAATCACCTTTTTCTTTTCTCTTTCCGCAAGCAGCTTATTGTATATAAGCTACATGTAACAACGGGGTTATTAAGAGGACGGCATGAATCAAATGGAATTTATGTTGGTCCGAGAGCTTTAGGTGTTTGGAACTGTTTCTATTTTGGCTGTCATTAGCACAGCTATTTGTGGTAGAGCCATGGTAGAAGAGAATGCCAGGATGGTTTTAGCGAGCGGCACTGATGACAAGCTACCATAATTTATATTAGTCTACTAAAGCACTCCATCGTACTCATAAGCTAGAAGCGATCAGGCTGTACATTTTCCAGCAGACCTATAGTGATGGTAAAGAACTCGAAGTAATACAGGTTTCTTTTTATGACTAGTGGTTTTTTTTCATATTATCTCCGCTGGATTGTACTGTTGGAGAGAGGGTTTTGTAATAGTATTACACTGCGTAGGTGAGAAGGAAGGAGCGGCTCACTATTTTGCATAGAGAAAAACACTTGTGAGGACGAGTGGTGGATGGGGAAGTGTACTAGAGTGAAAGAGGGAGTCAAGTTATAAAATATTGTAGGGTATTTTTACTAGAAGTGGTATAAATTTTTAGAGTCCTTTGTGGTTAAAGGGAAGGTGAAATTATGCGTTTGGGGAAAAACCCTGTGTCTATGCGTGAGGAAAACACATGAGTTTACCTTCAGCGGTAGAGGGGGAGATATAGAGAGGAGAGCTTTAATAGTGAAAAGTGAGGCGAAAGTTGGTGCAGAAAAAAAGGACATGAGAATCTCGAGCCCTGTGTAAGAGGAGGGTTAGTATGCAATGAAAATGCGAAACAGGAGTGAATAGCTCTTCTCTTTTCCCCCTTTTGCGTGACAGTAATACATTCAAAATGGATGCCGTGGTCGGGAGCTTAATGCTTCAACTAACTACAACACACGCAGACGGAGAAAGTCCCACAGAGTACATTTATATTTAGCTCAGCTTAAGCTGGAGGAGTTTAATTCCAGCAGCGTACATGTCATGGAGGGGAAGTATGAAGTATTGTAGTATGTGTCCACGTGCACTGTCACAGGAATAGCCAGGCTGTCATCGCCACTTGTGGTAGACACCGCGTATGGTGTCATATGTTGGGCCCAGTAGGTCTTAGCCATGCGTTGATTTCCATTTATGGTCCAATAAAGACTAAGCATAATGCTTCCATTATTTTTAATAGATTTTTACATCCATTTGCCAACACGCCAGATGGAAGTGTGGAGAATTCACAAGCATACTACATGTCTCATTCCACTTCGTGTGTCTGCACTTTTTTTTCCTACTCCCACATCCCATACTCAATGTATGGCTGTGTATTGGACAGGAATGGAATGCAGCTTGTCCCACTCCTCTATATAGTTCTTTATGAATGTATTTTAGTTCTCTTATATTTCTCCTTGGGCAGGATTTCGGAGTATTATTACACAATCGTCGGTCACCTTTCAGATTTCTTGTGTGCATCGAGAGTATACATATAAAGGCCAGCGAACGTGTGGAATGTGGTTGTATAGCATAGAGTTAATTGGTCTGTGCAGCAACTTACTTGACTGTGCCAGTTTGATAATCTCTGGAATATGCTGCAGTCTTATACGCATGCAATGGACAATGTAAATGTCAATGTTGTACAAAGATGCACCAACTCCGTCAGTCACACAGCCCGACTGACATAAAAAGAGGCTGCAGAGCGTCATACTAGTGAAACTAGTTGAGACTAGCTGTGCTAGTATAATCGATTGGATGAAAAAGTGTATGTATAGTGATTCTCTCCTTGCAGTTATCTTCTTCGTAATCCCTGCTGCCTTCATCTAAATGGTGGTGAGTGAGTATGCGTATTGAATAGGAGTGAGAAATCTTGCTATTCTCTTACAAAAGTCCAAGTTATGATTGTGAAACAGGTCGTGTCATTTACAACTTTTCCCACTCTTTGCCTTTTCCCACACTGCTTTAGTTTCACCCAACGATCTCTTCACTGTTGGACTGTCAGTAACATTGTGTAGTATGCTTGCATTACTCAAGCATGAACAGCAGCAGTTGTAGCGAAAAGAGTAGAAAATTGGTAATAATATAATTTCATAATAATTCAAATAAGTCGGGCTGCTCTGGGTATTATTTGTATGACTATGCAGAGAATCCGCATTAATTCAAATCAATAGGAAATGAACGAGGCTATATATTTCAGACATTCCATAGAGCAAGGCTGTTGTTTTGAGATTGAGGACAAATCTCATAACCTAAGGATTTATGGGATTTCGTTGTGGGAAAATCCTTAGGAAGGACATAGGAGACGGAGACTCTGATGTGGTATTGGGTTACGAAGGATTAAGCTCATATCATTTCCTTAATGAGCTTCAATTATCATCCTGCCTGATGAGTTTCAATATAGACTTTACTATTCTGTCCTTATTGCTTTACCGTGTAATATGTCTGCATACACAGCGGTCCAGGTCGGCTTAATATAACAGGCTGAAAGTTACACTAAAGGCCTCATTTCTGAATGCCGGGCGTAGTATGTAATATAGCGAACCGCAATAAAGGTCCCCTGGAATAGCATGACTGTAGTGGGAATACATAATTATAAATTTAAGAGGTTTTTATGATGAAATCCCATAATGAGCATCTGCATTTGCGTGGAGGAGGACATGTTTAGATAAGAGCCAGTCTGTGACACTAATTACCCTTCTGAATTTCGATATTTTGTGTATGCTATAGCGTTCAACTTGACTCTGGCTCTGTTGATATATGACTGACTTTGTTTGTTGTTCCTTTGTATGGGAGTAGTGCTAGATCCTGGAAAGGATTCTTCTTCCTTAAACCCTTTGTTGTGTGTGCTTATGCTTGCCCAAGTTTTTATAGCTGGAGAAAATGGATTATGAATTGATAAAACTCATAAGCACTTTTGTCTTTGTTCTGCACAGAGTATTAGTGGAGTCTCAGTCAGTGTTGGTGCCAGAGGTGGAGGTATTGGAAGCTCTGGACCCAGGAAATCGATATCATTGGGAACGATCCAAGCAGCTGGGAACATAGCGACAGTTCATGCCCCCAAACTAAGCCTTAAACCAGAAGATAAAGAAATTACATTAGGAGGAGCCACTACTACAGGAGGAATAACAAAAACAAGTGAAAAGACCGGTAAGTCACATTTGAATTACTATCAAGTACAGTTGTGTCGTGTGAACGCAATACGTAAAGTGAAACTTGAGTGAGCTTACTGTCATGGGACTTACTCACATTGTATGCGTGTGTCTCTTGGTAACCTGATTGCGTACTTGACGAGAGGATTTTGCAATTATTGGTGTGCTATCAAGCTGCGTGTGTTTGTGTATGTGTGTACGGGTACTTACCTCCAGACTATAGAATATACAAGTGAATTATTATACTCACAATGTGAAGCCGCATGTATATTATGTGTGCCAGTAGACTTTGAGTGCGTGTATGCATACACACCAACTATTTTCCTGTCAAACTTTGCTGAATACGTACACTACTGTCAATCGATTAATCTACTCATGCCCCGATCCACCGTCGGCGTCGTCTTGTGTGTTGCTACTCAAACATTTCAGCTCCACTACATGCACAACTAGCTTTGTGGTCATCATTCCAAGTAATTCTGCAACTGCAACAGCTCGTCTGTCCTCTCCTTCTTCTCCCTTTGTGCAAGTGTGTGCTCTTAATAATGTGGTGACTTCTGTTCCATTTTCGTATCACACAGAAAAAAGTCTTTGATAATATATACCTGGTGGTGATTATATTTGTGTGTGAGAAAGTGAAATAAGACCCGAGGATTTAACTTTAATGGAATCTGAATTCTCTCTTTAAAAACAACAAGATTAAAATTTAGTACCGTCGTCCTCTTTACTTAATTCCCAATTGTGTGTTCAAGTTTGGGCCGACCAAATAGTGTGTGCGGCTTTTAGACGCCGAGGACACACGGCTCTGTGGATGTATCGTGTCGGACGAAGCGAAATTCTTGGATTTTCACTCACTCAATACTGCAGCAAAGAGCGTATAAATGTGCCCTCTTTCCTCTTTTTTCCCTCAGAAAGTCAGTTCAACTGTGCTCGGGACATTTTACTCCAACAACCAGACTTTTTCCACCGGAAAAAATAATAACCTAATAATAGTGGAGAAGATGGTGTTGTTCTTTTTGCAAGCTATGCTCACGTTGCAGCATATGTTATACTGTGTACAAAAAATATGAATTGTGTGTGTCCTCCTTCCGCTCGTTCTCAACTTGAAGTGAATCATATTTTATCATCACGTAGCTGATGTTTGCAAACTTGTTTAATTCCACACTGCATATAACTTCACCATGAGTTATCTTATGTGAGAAAAAGTTGGTGAAAACTTGTGGAAAGGTCCACGGAGGTTCTTCCAAGTATTACGTACACACACACACACACATTCCGACATAGCAGCATAGTCCGTGATGAATCCTGCAGATAACAACAATTGTGACGAGGGTATTTGGTTGTGAGAATTTAACCGTGTGTGTGCTCAACATTGATCATGACTTATTTTATGTACTTAATAAATTTAGATAATGTCCTTGCCCCAATGACAAGCTCGGCTCCGGAAGGTATGTCCGGCTTTGCGGATTCTAAGGTTGGCGGGGATGAGGCCGGTACATACAGCGGAGGTTATGTATTGTCACAGTCCACCGAGCTCAAGATTCATGCGGCCCGGGATGGAGAGCAGCAGCAGCAGAGAGCTCCTTCAGATGAATTCAAAAAGTTAGTGAAAGCAGAGAAAAAAAATATTTTACTGACAAGGAATGAGAAAGAAAGCATTCATCCTTGTCGTCTAATAAATAGTCAACCTTTTGTCCCTTTCCTTTACCATGCATATATGCGTCTGGGTTCGTCTTGAGTAGATTTAAACAAGGGAGTTTGCACACAGAAAATAATCAATACAGTTCATAATATAATCACAATGGAAGTTGTGATGGAATTTACAAAAAAAAGGAACAAGTTGTATAGTGTGTGCAAAGTTATACTCATTTGTTTTTGTTGATATGATGTGACATGCAGAAAGGAATACAAGTCCGAATATAAGAAGCGCTTCCGACCTTTCTCACAGTATGAGTACGTAGACGGAAAATTCTTCAAGAAGAGGGGAGATCATGAAATCGGGGATCCTTGGTACAAGGAAGTGATCGAACTGAGGAAAAAAGCCGGAGAATATAAGGTGAGCAGATGTAATAATATACTCTGTCGGATTGTACAAGACAGAACTACTTTCGCGCTTGACATTTCTTTCGCCAAGATAGACCGACGTGCAAGTTTGTCAAAAAAAAGTTCGGATAAAAAAAATACAGCCTGCAAGACATCTACGCTGACGAATACTAATGAGATTTCCAAAAGTAACTGTATGGATTGTGATTCTGACAAAAGCAGGAGCCACGTAGTTTTTTTTCTATTTTTATTATCTGTGTATACATGTGTACATATCACTTAGACATATCAAAGTTTTGACGGACGGTCCCTCCACAAGGCTCTGTAGATTTGGTATGCAACTTGTATATCCTTGTGCTCCATTCTTGAAAACTAGGGCTTGGCTTTCTGATTAAGATTCAAGGAGCGTGAGTATTATGTACAGGCGCAAGAAGTACGTAGTCGCACTACAGAAATCATGCTGTATTTACCTCCTAGTCTCTCATGTAGTACATGAGTTGCAATTATTGAAAGACAGGTAGAAAGGAAACGTAATTTCTTGCTGCGGATGTATTGAACGCCATGTGCTGAGTAAATAGCGAATAATGCTCTGTTAATCTTAATTAGTTTCGAGGATGGGGAACGGAACTCGGACCTCAGAATATTGCAGAAGTTTACCACCAACATATTTGGGATCAAGTTTCAAGACGGACTTCACTAGCTGCCCTTGCCCTCATAACTACAACTCCAAAGTAAGTCTTTCTGTTCCTATTTACACACTCAACAAGCAAGAATTAGTTCACTCACTCAAGTCTTATCTGAATACTCCCTCTTACACAAAATCACACACACACACACAATTTCCCTAAAAATACAAACGCACACATGTACAAACTCAAATCTATACTCACATACAAACCCAAATCTATAGACACCTACAAAGCCATTCACACATTCTCGCATGAAGTAGACTACGAACAATGCTATTCTCACTTCCTAAGTTATTTGCTCATTTCATCTGCATCTCCATCTCAAAGCAGAAGCAGACCATTTACACCAGCCGTGAGTATTATTATTGTAAGTGTTCCGGAAGAGCCAAATGTACTTGTGTAGCCGGCCAAGCAGGAATATGATGGTCATGTATCATTCCTGAAGCTGCTGCCATTTACAGGCGTAAAATGAATTTTCTTAGCCCTAATGTTACACATAAATTGACCCTCCGGGTGCAGTAACAAACTCTGGATATGTCTCTCAATGAATTCCTTCTCACAAAAAGTGTAGACAGAGCAATTACATACATACGCAGAGTATGTACCCAGGAAGTGAAAGCATACACTGTAGTCGTCCTGATTCATGGGAGAGAATTTGTAAATGAGATGGTTGTGTGTTGGTAATGTGCGAAGCTACAGTGAATTTGTATGTAGAGGACGTGATATGCATGACAACAATGTATACCTCATTAGCAATTTTGTCTCAAGGTCCATATCCAAGGAAGAGAAGGACAAGGAGAATGCGAAGAAAAGTTACCCTGGGAAACCTACCCATGCTCGACCTCATACCGCTACGCCAAAGCACCCAATCTCAGATCTAGAAAAGTCAAAGGTACGTGTCTCTCCCTCAGCTTCTTCACAGTATATCCATGTTTGCGTCCATTATGATTCAACTTATGTCCCACTTTAGTCTTCCAATGCGCTCTAGCCCACATATCCCCAAGTATTTCTTCGTAATGCGGGCCACTGTAGTCCCCGAAATCAACATCATCCCTGTAGTTACTTGCAGTAGTAGTAGTAGTCTATTCTATTCAAATCCTTATATGTGTGCTAATGACCTCGGCTGGATGCCGATGAAGCACTCCAATCTCCATCATCATGTGATAGTGGCACCGCCCTATCTTCACTTTCATTCTGTTTCCCGACCGGCTATACGTTTACTGATCCCATCACGCTCCTATTTTCTTCTATCCTATTCCATTTGTTCTTTTAGAGTGATGTCTTATGCAAGAAATAATTGAAAGGTTGTTCTTGTTTATCCGCAGCATTCAGATACCGTCCAGCACTCGAAGAAGAAATGGGAGGAGAATCGTCTTCAAAGTAGATCCACCTCTAGAGTGAAAGGTAAGTCTGGTTAAAAGCAGATTTGAATGCCAACGGAATAGTAGTCTACGTTTTTTCGCTCTTTCCAACACTTCCAATTAATCTCTCAAGTCATAAAGACGTCACAATGTGCATTTTTATGTATGTGAACGCCGACATTATTGTCATCAGCTGTGTGGTAGAGCAGTACTGCTGGGAACAAGAAGAGTGATTGTCATTTCCTCATTCAGACCTTTCTCGCCCTATGCAGAATGGCTCTTGATCACGACATTACATTCCCTTTTGCTCTCACAACCACAAAGCAAAGTCCTCCTCTTCTTCTTCTTCTTCGTCTATTTCTGCATTTAAGTATGTACATGCACATGCGCTTTCCATTCCATTCATGCTGACTTCTCATACGGAATTACACGGTTGATTTCTTCACTACAAGGACTTTTATGTATGGAGCGATAAGTGAAAATCAAATGCGAATGTCTGCGAGACAATGACAGTTGATTCCTCCAGGCACACAGATGCTCTAAAAGGAAAAGTCAACAAAGGCTCAAAGGTCTCATTCAGATCACCTTCCCAGCGTTGACTCCGACTTGCTCTCACACATTACCGTCAAATACTCACTTTCCATCATGCATAAACTCTTGTAATTGCCCCTGAGACTTTGATGGAAAGGCAATTAACCTTTGGCAACCGGAGTATTGACATGAGGCCTTGGATTTCACTGGAACTGAACTATGATGCCGAGTGGATCCTCGGACTGACTTGTGCTAATAGGACAAGCGTGAGGAAGTGTTAAAGGGAATTATTTCCACCTTTTTCACCAGCATCCGCCACCACCACCACTTTCCCCGTTTCGTCCAATTTCGCGGCTGACTATGATCAGCTTATTTGCTTTCCAACCCGCTGATGTAGTACAAATTTTCCACTTGTAGTTCACAAAGTGATGATTGCTCCAGTTTGTAGTCAATCAGTAATGATCACCCATTCGCCCCAACAACGGGGTATAAATACAACTTGTTGAAAGGACATGAAAGTTGATGTAGTAGGTTTAGTTATGCTTCTCTTTCCAAAGTTATTTTCATGGGAAACCCACATTGTACTGGGAGGAACCCTACAGCATGCCTGAAATGACTAAAGTATGGGAAAGATGTCGAAGAATTCTCGTCGACGAGACTATGCGGAATGTATGTGTTACATATGATGTATGTTTTTCATTTTGACTGCTGGAAATGAGTTAGATTTTGCATTTTCTGGGTTACATGATACATTATTAGAAAAACAGCAGGAGGGTTGTAGTATGCATGGAGCTGTATTTTTCGCTGACTGTATATAGTTTACAAGACTTTGAGAGAGATATTGCTTGTGTTACATTATTGGGAGGATAGCCCTGACGCCGCTTGCCTCTGTAAACCATTCATAAAGGATCAGTGCTTTTTTGTATAGAACCGAAAATCTCTACCTCTACTACTTCTTCTACTACTACTACTACTGCTGCTACTGCTAGACGTCCTCCATGGCATAAGCGCGCCGTTGAAAATAAAACTAGCAAACTCTCATTACGAGAAGGTAACTCTTTTCTTGGTTATTGCTTTCTTTCCTACTTCTTTCTCTCTATTTGCTTTCCAATACTTTCTCTGTAGCCATTCCACTACCGCTTTTGTAGCTTCCAGCTCCAACGTCTTCAACTTTCTCGGCTAAGCCTGGATGTAATTACGCAGGGAAGTCTTTGAGTTGTGAATGTCATGCTGTCGGTTGGGCTTGAAAAGGAGGGATTGTGAGGCTGAGGAATTGTGTGTGTAATTAGAATAACAGGAGCATGTGAATCAATAAGAGGACGTCAAAGGCTCTCCGCGGACATGAGGATCCTCAGAAGAAGCCCTCTTGTGAACGTGCAAAGCATGAATTGCATGTTGAAAGGCAGCAGTAGAAATGTGTGGGTACAGTTTTAGTATGTAAGCCTCATGTCCGCGTAATCAGATGACATTTTAATGGTTATATATCCTATAATGATGGATCCTCTTACGTCCAAAGAGATTCCTACTCCACAGTCGTAATCTTTTTAGCAGAATTATTATTAGACTCAGGCAAATGTGATGTCCGGGGCTGGTTGAAAACTAAAGGAAGTAATAATCATGTGACAAGTACATAGTGAACATGTGGGCTGTGTCCATACAAAGGTTACACGGGCAGATGGGCCGTATTTCTTCCTCTCTATCTCTTTCTCACCATCTATTCCGTTAGAGTACCCAGTCCAGACCTGTGCTTCCTTAGGATGTGAGACAGTCGAGCTGGATACTCCATTGGAATCTGTAACAGGGGAGAAAGTTGTGTTCGAGCTGCAAATGCCCTGCCCACCCAGGCTTTCCCCTCCTTTCACAGAAAACTCGGCCTTTGAGCAAACATGGATTGGGGTGCAAAGTCCAATGCCTGAGCTAGACAGAAGAAAAGGAGACACATTGAGTAGTCTCCAGTTATTCCTTGAGACCCCATGGGTGGACGAAAGATTTGGCCTATGTAATGCTTTAAGACTTAACCTCCATCCTGACGAGCTGCACAATTTTTTCTTGCATGGCTACGAAAATTGGGCTTTTAACAAGAGAGTGTATGATAGCACTGCAGAAATATTTGATACAATGCTTGGAAAACTTCCAGCCGCTGACTTAGCGTATGTATAAGCTTGATGGAACTGCACCCTGCCCTCTTAAAATTCAATGGGATTTTTAGGATTCTCATTTTGAATACATTCCGATGCTCATTTGGATTCTATAGTTGAGCTGGTTGGGGAGGGGGAGAGGGCCTGTGAGGCTCGAAAGGTCTCTCAACTGCCGGATGTTCCATTTTGTCGGCGTGAAAAAAAAGAAATCCGTACCTGATCCAGTTCTGAGGGTTACCGCAGACATATTTGACGGGAAGAAGGCCATATGTGGGTTTTCATGGGTTTATTCCATTAGCCGTTATCTGCTGTTGCAAAGTGTGCTAGGCCTCCTTGGTGTGGACGATCAGCGAGTGATTGGAGAAAATGTGAGCAGATTTAGCTCACATTTTGGCTTCATGCCTGTCCTTTCTCCATCGATCTTCTGCCGTTCAAAGAAAACTGGATTAATAGAGTTCCTTTTCTCCGTCCTATAAATGACCCTAAGGATCTCTCCATGGACGCTGACAGATTTACAGATTTTAGGTACTGTGTCTTCCTTCCCACTGCGGGAGGTGACAGTGTCACAAAAAGAACATGACATCATTTTTCTTAACACGAGTGAATCAAGTTTTAATGCTTTGAATCGAATGCGGTGGCTTTGTCAGCTGAGCATTACATTACATTATTGCAAGCGTGAGTTTTGTATTTAAAATAAATGGAGCTTTTGAGGTGCACTGGCGCGTTTACCGAGTTGTTACCTTTGCTGTCGACATAGATTTTGAAGCACTACGGCGAATGTTATGTACAATAATGCGTTGTCTGTTAAGGAGAAAGCTGGGTGTTTTTAATGAATATAATTTGTTTTCAGCACGCTCTCATTCTGCTGGACCAGCAGGGCGATCCCCAAGGAAGGCAATTCGTCAACAGAGTGCCGCATCTTCGATCAGTGAGAAAGACAATAGTTTGGGTGGATGGAAGGTTCACTTGGACTCTGTCCAAGCGGACAAAACTCCGAAACCTCAACAACAGCGGCATCCCAGGCCAAGTAAGTGAGCAGAGTTTGTCTGCGAAGATCAATAATTATATTATACTTTGTCTACTAATTATCTTTGGCGTTAACTCGATGAGTTGTTTATGGTGAATTTACAAGAGAGTAACATGAGGAATAGCAATGATAATTGCTATGATAGTTTCCAGAACTGAACGGTCATTATCTATACGGGATCTGCTGCTCTTTTCTTGCTTCGTCTTTCCTTCTTAATAGCATTCCGTGTCTATTTGCCATATATACAGCATTATTATTATTATTACTATATACATCTATTGACATTATGATCAAATCTAATTAGAAGACAACTCGGCATGAGTGAGTTGGTCCTTTTCCACTTGGATGCCCACATGAGAATTACGTGCAATGGACACGGTCATTAATGAGATTGGAGTTTATTCAATGTGAGCGAGTCAGTTGGAACTCGCCAACGTTTCCCTCAAAGAAACATGACAATGACTTAATCACTTGTGAGCTGATAATAGTTTTTGGTCCTTCCGAGTGGATAAGCAATGCCATTATTATTATATATACTTCCTTGCCAAGAGTGTGCATACTTGTTTCTATCTCGCTATATCTCTTTATGAAAGAGTTATGCAAAACTGTGTGTGTGGATTTGAGATGATGATGAGGGATGAGCTACAATTGGGATTTATGTGCAGAGAGGAATTGTTCTGTACAAGTTTGCTCTTCTGGTTTGATGCCTAAAAATATATATTGCTCATGTTATGCCAATGAGTACGGACTGACGACCTTGTGCTATGAGTTTCTCTATATTTATCTTGTATACCTTGATCATTGACGACAAGTTATCAAATTTATTATGACCAGTAGGCTTGAATATGGCTCTTTGCGCATTTAACCATTATTACTATTATTATCAAGCTATTCCTAATTATTCTCTGTATACCAGACGTGTATTTAGGCCAACTTTTCTTTCATCTTTCTATCTTACTCCTCCTCTCTATATATATCTATCTATCTCTGTATTCTCACGGTGTCTCCATGCAGTTATTGCCCTTTATTAAGTGCTAGCCTCGCCGTGTGCGTCTATATTTGAATATATCTATGTCGTTTTGCTGCTGTTCTTCTGGCTGGGGCAGTATCTTTGTGCAGAGAAAGCAGGGAGCGAAGCTATCTATGGCGACACCGTTCATCACTGTTATTATTATTATTCTTCTTCTATATATTTCGACTTTCTGTACAAGCCTTGAGCAAATCTTTCCCTTACTGACTCTTTTTCTATACATACATCTTTGCTCGCTCACAAACACACATATAAATATATTATATATATACTGCTGCAATTAATAGAACTTGCTATGTAGACAGTATCCTTACTATAGTATTATTCTATATGTAGTAGTCAGTCATTTTCTATATCGAACAACACGGGAGAGAACTGATGATGATGACAGTAAGTTTGTAAATAATACCCATTCACATAATATCTAAAATATAGGCACAAAATATTGCTGCTTCATCCTGCCATTCTATTAGACTCTTTCTGTGGTCAGTTTTAAGATGCATTCTTCAGAGCAGTAATGAGTGACTTGTAAAAATGAGATATATTTGAGCATTAGTATTTTAGACATTTAATGAATAGTGGATGTCTATATCTTAGGAGGCATAAATGGAGGCTAGATGTTGCTACAGTTAGAAATGCAACAAAAATGATCGTGTCATGTTTTCCTATATAGTAGAGAAAAAAAACTCTTGGGTGTATAGTATGTGTTAGACATAAATATTTGATTTAGGGGGTTCATTATATTATTATTATTATAAAATTCTATACCTTTTATGTTTCTTATGGGGGATTTTAGGATTATTGCAATGACAAATTAATACTTTTAGTGCTTGTTTGGTTGGAAATAATTATTATATGATTACCAGTAAAGCCCTGAAAAGGGTCATTGGTTCATTTCAGTTGAATTTTAGAGGGATTTAATTCGTTGATTACCTAATTGTTATGTCGCTTGTTGTTATGGACTCACAGCCACTTTAGCTACTAGTCCTCGCCCTAAAGCTAGTAGTGGTAAGGGTGACCGGGATCCCAAATTGGCCAAACAGCAACAGTTTGACAAAAGTGAGGATGTCAAGGAATCTTTTGTACTATTTTCATCTTATGCTTCCTTTGTGCTTTGACCAATTTAGAGCTAAGATACAGTAGTTTCATTGTTTAACAACTCTGAAATATCAAAAAAAAATCTTCCAGAAAACATTATTACCAAGATACAGAAAACCTATTTCCGCCTTCTTGATCCATCCTGTCGTTGTGCTATTAATGAAAAAAATAATTATGATTGTTGTGGTTGTCGTTGCTATGCGTGTGGATTTTCGGCGAGTGTGCGCGCTTATGGTTGTGGCTTTAATGAGCTTACCATTTCAGTTGCATATATTCTTGATCGTAAAAACTATATTGCTATGCATGGATGTGCGCTTTCATTGTTGCTTTTAACAAATGCTTTTGTTGTTGATTCTTTTGAAACGTTGAATCTTGCTACCCTGTCTTTTTCTTCATAACTGATAAAAGTGACGCTGAAAAAACTATACTGAGCATAATCTATAAATGTTTGCGCGCTGGCTATCTATGTGGTCGTCGTCGTCTGTTGCATATGACACTTTTGTACGTGTGACTATATTTTACAAACTAAATATTTTGATATATATATAAAGATTGAATGTGTTTGAATGTCATTGTGCCATATCGTCAGTGTTGAATCTTTATGCCCGTTTACCTTATTACCATTAATTAATACTCACTTTTAATAGATGTGCGTCTCCAATCTGACAACTATGAATTTGTCTGTCCTTTGATCGTCCTATATGATTTCCATGAGGCTCTTAGAGTCAATGAATGGCTCAGTGTAAGAATCACTTAAGGGTCTAATTCACTACGCCTCTATTTCCAGACTCGGCTGATCCATACTTAGGATACAATGAGCCTGTGGTCAAGTCCCCTCCTGAACCTACTAGAGTCAAATCACCGGAGCAGGCATGAGCAATCATCATCATATATCTTATGGCAGCTACAGTGAGATAAAGAAGCTTGTATATATACTTTCCTTCGGAAACATTTGTTTGCAGGTGATATTAAGATCTCCGGATCCAGTAAATTGGACAGTTCCCCTGGATACGACCAAGAGCTTCACAGTGACTCAGAATATTCGTGAAGGTGGGTTCAACTTTGCTTAACCAGTCACATAATCGTATCAAATGTTGAGCTTATTTTCACCTCTATATGAATGTTTGTCAAGCAGCAAAATGATAATATTTCCCTCCTATGTGTAGCACCCCCAAGTCCAAGATTCAGAGCAGGTAACAATCACTTTCACTAGGGTCTGTTTACTATCTCTTTTCTTTTCCTTTGTAATTCATTGTTTTCCATACACAATTTTCTAATAGCTTCTTTCTCGCTTTCATTGTCTCCTATTATTCTCTCAATAATTTAAATGTTTATTATCATCACTGTTCGTTTTTTACCACAACTAGTAATTCAACCTATCACCTTGTCTTACACGATTCTAAACATTTTTTTACTGTACATATTTTGTACCTGTTGTACCACCACCCTCTGTCTAAATTGTATATATATATCGCTCTGTCTCTGTTACCACACCTGGGATGAACCTACGCGCACCCAAAGTATGAATATATAGAATATATATTCTGTCGAATAATATGATTGCAACCTACTTTGGACGACGATCTGTTCAGCGGCTCTCTCTCTCTCTGTTTTCCCTTCGTCAATAATACACGTAACAACTACAAAATGGATGTCACACCATATTATGAATTACATAGCGTATGCAATATTACTTGCTAATGCTTGAAAGAATGGCTTATGGAATGAGCCTGCACAGATTTTTTAATTACCTGAGAGCAAAATGTAAGAAACATTGCTTGACAACATGGCGGCTGCATTTGTTACGAATTTAAAAAACGGAACAAGAACAACATTTGATTGTTATTTGATTTTTTTATGATTGATTCTCAAGTTTTAGAATGTTACAAACTATATTTATGGACTGCGGAAAGAGAATTTTAACCATCTCTTGATGTGGTTTTACCTGAACTAAGCATATGTTCTAATGTTTGCCATTTATTCTATTAATCCGGTACAGGGGAAAAGCTACATGGGGAACTTCGTAATATTCATCATCACCCCGCCTCTACTCACCACTCATCTGCGGGATCAACAATGGCATCCTCGCCCATTTCATCATTTTCCACCCGCTCAGCACCTGTACCTGTGTCTAGTTCTGCCGGTCAATCCGCCGTCCCTATATCCACGTCGGGACATACTCCAGCCCCGTCAACGACACCTAAAGTCAGTGCTCCTACTACTACTACTACTACTACTACTACTACTACTACTACTACAACGGCACCACCATCATCATCATCAACACCTTCTGTTGTTTCAAAAAATACTACTACTACAACTACTACCTCCACTTCATCACCATCCGCTGCGGCGGCCAGAATCGGCAAAACTACTACTCACTCTAGTTTACCAGAGCATCAAAGCAAATCTACTAGCGGTGTCTTAGACCAGAGTGTTGGTAGTATTGGTGGTGGTGGGAAACCTGACAGTTCTGGCGCAGGTATTCTCTTTCTCAACCAAAGTAGCTTCGACTTGCTTTCCCCTTCCCCAAACACTTCACTGCTCGGAGATGCAGAACCGCTCTCCTTTTGAATGTCATTGTTAATATAACTGTGAGACATGTGACAGAGAAATATGTGTGTCTACCTGTCAGAGGATGAGAATACTTCTCGTTTGAATGTTTACTATTTACATTTTATGCGTGTACCTTGTCGTACTATTTGTGTGTCGGTGTCCGTGGGTGTGTGAGTGTGTGCGTGAGTGTGTGACATGTTGTTGAGTTCAAATTATTAATATTCCTCGCTGCCTCTAGTTGAACTCATTTTCCTCAATGTTGAGTATTAGTAGTAGTGCCTGTATTATTATTATTATTCTTGTTGTGGTGGTGCATTTTGAAGTTCTGGTAACGCCTCTCCCTTCCCTTCCTCTCCAAACATCATCTCTCTCTGTCAACTTCAAAGGAAGCGATGGAAAAAAAACATTCCCGTTGTGTACCGAATGCTGATTGTTATGTGGCTCGTTCGTTACACTTATTACACTGTACCACTCGCTATAGTTTGTAAGTTTAAAGTGAATGCAAAAAAACAACAGAGATCAATGGTTGGGCCAATGCTTGATTATATATTTTGGTAGGTCCGGGGACGGGTGACGGTAGCTCTTCTACTTCTGCTTCCTCTAAACCTAGCCAAAGCTCTGAATTAGAACAAAAGAGTAGCCGATCTCAGGCAATCTCGGGAGCTGTCAATGGGTTTGATGAGAAATCTGCAACTAAAAGCCTTCACCACAAAGATAAACCAGCAATCAGCTCACCTCCCGTCAAGTCATCGCCTCAGCTACACAGGGTGGGTGTCACTGGAGCAAGTAAACGGAGCAGCACGCCTTCAGCGGATAGGTCCAAAGGGGTGTCCTCAGCGAGCAGCACAGGGTCTCATGAGCAATCCAAGACTAAATCTACAAGTGCAACCACCACCATCAGTGGTGCATCTACTGGCTTGAAATGTCTAGATGATCCCACTTTCATGTTCGATCCACCTGCTAATAAGCCTTCTGTACCAAGTAGTAAGAGTGACTCGGCTAAGACGATAACTAAACCAGCATTAGATTCCTCCAGACCCTCACGAGCCGTTACAGAACAACCCAAAGCTGCAAACAAGCTTGAACAGTCATCGAGAGCGACATCTGCCACGAGGGCAGCAGAGGCAAAATCCACCATCAAATCATCCACTGCTCCCAAATCCAATGTTGGCTCAAAGATCAGCGATCCCAAGTCCACCACAAAGTCCCTCGATGTATCCAAAACTGTGAATAAGCCCAATGATAGGACTGTCACCGGTAAATCGACAGAATCTTCCAAGGTGGCACCCAAGTCTGAAGGGAAAACGTCTGTGATTTCCCCAAAGCCCACCACTGAGTCGCCAAAATCTAAGCTTATTGAGTCAACCAAAGCCCCTAGTGTATCCTCATCCAAAATTTCAGAGGTATCGAAAACTTCAGGGAAGCCTGTGGACACTTTGAAATCAATGCCTGCTAGCACAGGTGGAGTGCTCGATTCAAATAAAATAGGTTCAGCAACAGCAATGAGTAAACAGTCGGTAGATTCTAATAAGACTACTCCAAATATTCCCTCTAAGATTCTAGAACCCGTAAAACAGATCTCAACTGATTCCAGTAAAATTCGTGAGCCTATAAAACAGACCTCAACTGATTCCACTAAAATTCGGGAGCCTATAAAACAGACTTCAACTGATTCCCCCAAAATTCGAGAACCTTTCAAATCTATTCCTGCATCATTAACGAGCAAAACTTCATCAGACAGTGTCAAATCAAGTCCTATTGGGGTTTCAAGTAATGTGACACCACCGAAGAACGCAGTATCTAAAGATGCACTAAAATCGGCAGCAGAAGCGAGTAAAATACCAGAGATGACCAAGTCTATAATGGTTGAATCAAGTAAAATCCCTGAGATGACCAAATCCATGCTAGCACAATCCACAAATAGTCAACATCAACAAGATGGAGTCAAGATGGCCAGCAAAATACCAGAGCCGGCAAAATCAACACCCATGGAGACGAGTAAAATCCATGAAATGACCAAGTCAATTATGTCTGAACCATGCAAAGTCCCTGAGATGACAAAGTCCATAATGCTCACTGAATCCAGCAAGCTCCCTGAAAAAACCAGGATCCCAGAAACAGTGAGATCAGGCACTGGTGAAAGTAAAATGTCTGAAATGAAGCGTTCCACTATTGGAGAAAGTAAAATCCCTGAAATGACTCGTTCCACCATTGGAGAAAGTAAAATCCCTGAAATGACTCGTTCCACTATTGGAGAAAGTAAAAACTCTGAGATGACTCGTTCCACTATTGGAGAAAGTAAGATTCCTGAGATGACACGCTCCACCATCGGAGAAAGTAAGATTCCTGAGATGACACGCTCCACCATCGGAGAAAGTAAGATCCCTGAGATGACACGCTCCACCATGGGAGCAAGTAAGACCCCTGAGACAACACGTTCTGAAAGTAAAATTGGAGGATCAGCACGTTCTCCGTTTGGTGAAAGCAAAATTCCAGAAATGGCACGGTCCACTACAAGTGAAAGTAAGACACCCGACTTCTCACGACCGTCTGTGGGCGAAAGTAAAGTTCCAGAATTGCACCGTTCCACCAACAGTGGAGACAGTAAAATCCCTGAATTGTCCTCCCGGTCTTCAATGGGAGATAGTAAGATTCCTGAAATGGCAAGATCCATTTACACAGAATCAAGTAAAATACCTGAAATGACCAAGTCCATAATGAGCGATAGCAGGATTGGAGATACGTCTAGGTCGACATATGGTGAGTCTAGCCGAATACCTCAGATGATGTCATCAGGACACTCAGAAATAACAAATTCAGGATTACCGGAATCAAGTAAGATTCCTGAAATGACGAAATCCATGCTAGCAGAGTCCAGCCGATTGCCAGAGTCATCAAAATTTAAAGCGTCAGATCCAATAAGCAAAGCATCAGATATGACACGGTCAATTTACCCAGAAACAACAAGTAAAATTCCTGAGCCTATGAAATCCACATTTGACTCATCCAAAATCCCCGAACCGATGAAACCCACATTTGACCTGTCCAGAATACCAGAACCTGTGAAATCTTACGCAACCGACACTAGCAGAAGTGTTGATTCATCGCGACCAGGATTATCTGGGAGTGTAGCGAGCAAAATTCCTGAACCTGCCAAATCTACTACCTCTATGCAGCCACCACCCATACCAGCTAGAATGAGTGAAGGTCCAAAATCAGGCATACCTGCCCCTAGTAAAATCCCTGAGCCCACCAAATCCTCTCCAATGCTGCCGAGTAAACTGCCTCCTTTTCCTGCTGGTTCATCTTCAGCCATTCCTGGTAAGACAGATACAAGTATCATGTCTGCCTCCACCATCGGAGGTCTCCCTTCCAGCCAAGGGATGAGGTTTCCACCTCCACCCTCAACCGAACGTCCCAGCTCTGCAAAGGGCGCACTCCGAGTACTTGAGGCTCCATCCTCACCCAACTCTGCCACCGCACCCGGAGATTCTTCTTCAAGTTTGAAACGGAAAGACTTTGGTTTTGTGCCACCGGCCCCAGTTTCCATCCCCAAGAGGACAACTGGGGGCATCTCACATGTGTCTGAGACTCCACCTCAAGCCAAAGGATCAGGGTATCGCGTGCTAGAGGCTCCGGATGACCCAAACGAGCCTAGTGTGTCCATCATTTCACCCTCATCCAGTCGTTCGAGGGCTTCAGATGTTCTAGAGAAGGCTCGTCACCGATTCGATAAGTTTTGGGGCAAGGGCAAAGATGATGAGAAGTAAAGATGCTTCGATGATTCGCAGTAAATTACCTTGGCAATCATCAGTAACGTTTCTAATCAAATCCCGGTCAAAGCTTTCTCTTTTCTCCACAATTCCGCTTTCACTTTTAGTAATTCGAATTCCGAATGATACTAGAAAGCAAAGGATATCGCACGGGTATCTTTGGTGTGAGACGTGTGTGCTTTTAGTTGCTACACTGCATAGGTACATCACTGGACCGTGTAAATGGAAAGACCATTTGCATAATGATTTATTGATTGATTGTTCCCTGCAGAAACCTGACGCACGATGGACATATAATAAACACTAAAGAAAGCTTCATCACCTTGTCTTAAATCATGTACTATATGCCTGCAAAGTAGAATGTATAAATACATAAGTGCATTGTGATATGGCAGTGGAGTTTGGGGTGTGGAGGATTTCCTCGAAAGGAACTGATTCTTTTGCAAAATGTTTGCCATATATGTAAATTATCATAGTTGTCTTTGGGACAATGATAAGGATTGTTGATGTCATTAGGTTTGTGCGTGTGTCTGTGTATTATATGTATGTATGTGTGTGCGTGCTTTGCAAGACAGTTACACGCTACTAAAACATCCTAGAAGAGTTTATATGCAACTGGAATACTTGTGTATAGTGTTAAGTGTAATGATAATATAAGAATAAATGGCTATATATGAGATCAGAGACTCTGATTCAGAGTTGATTGATAAGTTATTGCTGCAAGGGTTATGAATATAAGATAGATAAATAGTTATTGTATAATAAAACGATGTGACTCTATATAAACCAGTGCACACGAGTAGCCTTGGTGCAGAGGGTTGGATCTGCTGCCATTAACTAATTATGATTGTACTAATAAATTATGTCACTCTTGGACTGACCGAGACTTTTTTTTATTATTGTACTTACTTAATGACATAGTGTAGACTTTGTTGACATTGTTTACAAAGGAAAGGGGAGAGAGAATTGGTACAGAAAATCACGATGATTGTTACTTAGAATTTTTTCAATGCAATGAGAGGAGCGACTTACTTCACCACGATCAAGGTCATTGGCGGCCAAGACATAAATGGGAACGTAATTGCCTGCTTTTCTTAAACTTGTATTGTATCATTATTGCTATAGTTAACATATAGATGTACCCTAGCGATACGCTAAGTATCGACGAGCATATAATTATATAAATATATGAATGCTATGAGCGCAATGTGAAGCACGTAAATATAATAAGTGGATGTTGCTTTTTATATACAATGCAAATTTATTCAATATATAGCCAGATGAGGGGAAAGGAACGAGAGGATATGTGTGGTGAAAGCACTTTACACTGTGCAATGATGAGTGGTGGGAGAAGACGGTTGTGATAATAATGAATAAGGAGGGAAAATGCATAACTTATTCAATATTTAATCATCAACGCATTTTGCAATTATCAGAAAGTATAAAGTTAAGATAACTGCAGCAAAGAACTATTCATAAAGCAAAGGATTATTCAGTCACGTTGACTTTGTTGTATAATGATGAAGATGTTTGACAAAGGAATCATAATATAATGCTTGAGTTGTTCTTATTATTATTAGTATGACGGATTGCATTGAAGAAAAAAATGTATAAAGCTCGTAGTCATAATATTTAGAAGCGAATTCATAGGCCAGGCATCAGTAAAATCTGAAGGTTTTAACATAATAAAAATAACAACAACAAGAAGAACAATGACTTGAAAACATTGCTGATTTACTGCTATACACACTGTGAGGGAATGTATGACGAATTGCTATATATTGTTACCAGATATATGTAATCTTAGCAGATTTACTTCTTGTTATTTATAATGATGATGATGATGATAATTTATAGAAAGCAACTGCAGTTCTTTGTTTGAGCTTCTCTATGTAAAGTTACACAAGTGTGAAGAAAGTTGTGGGAAAGCCTGTGTCTTGCTTCATGAAAGTACATTTGAATGGTCATCTTGTTTTAGTCAAGTTGAGAATGAATGGAAGCCAGTGTTTCACTTCTGCTCGGTTATCTAAACATGTTCATATACAGAGGATTCATGATTATAAAAATACTTGTCAGAGCTTTGTTGAATCGTATTCAATAAGGCATAATGAGAAACTAGCCATATAGTAAGTATATGCCGACATATTGACTGCAATTTTAACCAGTACATATATATATATATAAAATCATGTTACAATAATATATAATCCAGTCACATATTCGTAATCGTCGCCTGAATACAGACTAATACTGAAATGTTACCAACTGGTCAACAATAAAGATTTCACAGTATGCGCATCAAGTATAATTTGGAATCCTTGGCATTTCTTCATAGGCTGCTTTCAGAAGAGCTGGAAAATTGATGCAAGTTCATGCAATGAGAATAACTGAGACAACAATTCTGGACTTTGGCTTAACAGTTTTCTTACTTTAATTTTTCAACTACACTCTAAGCCAACACCATAAATCGAAGTTTGCATCATTCATTACATTGACAAAAATTATATAGCTTTACATGTAAACTTCATATTGACCGTCGATTATTTCACCACTAAAAACTTGATGTTGCTGCGATTGAAAATGCGTCGGGGATTAAGACTGGGATATACAAGGAACAAAAGAAGTTTAAGACACGAACGACACTGATGACACAAGAAGTGGTGTAGTCTTGAGAAAATCACAAGTTATTATAAGTAACATCGCAAACAATATAAATTAAATCAAGTGGCTACTGACGACTAAATCCTGGAATGACTCAATTTTCGTGATAGTGATTATGCAGATAACATTTATTCGGTACCACCGAATGCGATTGGCTTTCCCTTAGGGTCATCGAACCGATCCATAGTTTTCACATCCATGATCATGGCCAAACCCCAAGTAATGATACCGATGAGGATGGCGGTGATGAATATTCCAGACCAGATTCCAATTGTAAAGAATCCTACACAATCCCAATTGTCTCCGAACTTTCCTTCAGTCACGTTGAATGCTTGGATCTGAAGCAAATATATGTTTGATAAAATTTTAACTCCTCACACATAAGACATTTTTACAGTAATGACATCGTTAGCATACCTGAAGACCAACGATCTCAATCACTGGAGTCCAATTTCCTGACTTAGCATTAAAATCAGGATACATCTTTCCGAAACGACTACATGAGAATGACTGTCCATTTGGAGCTTCCATTGGTGTCGATTTGACCAGATTAGCTCCAGCAAGATTTAATCCCTCTGCCCTTGCAATTACACTAGCAGTAGCTTCCGTCATCCTCCAATAGCCATTTGTGCCAGTCGAGATTGTCATGCTGGAAATTAAAACAAATTTATCAATTTCAATCAACTGAAACTAAAGTCTATTTAGATTTTCTTAAATGTTTCTTCTACTCGGATTTAAATCCTTCGCACTCACTTCATTGCGAACAAACTGATGAAGCTATCCGCAGGACCTTGGAAATCCAGCTGAACTAGAATACTTTGCTTGTCATCCGCTGGAGTGAATTCATACTTGACTTTAGTATTCTCCGACGAATAGTTCATCCTGAAAATTAATCATATCCATTTATTAATATCACACCCGATGCAAACCCCGATGCGCACACTGAGTCCAACAAACCTTCTAGGCTCAGGAGCATTATTTGATACCAAGGTGACCGTGGCTTCACGGAAGTACATCAGTAAATCTGTAGAATTTTGACCGATGAGGAAACCCGAGCACATCGAGCTCATTAAAACTAAAACGGCAACACTTAATTTCCACATTTTCTTGTTTAATCTAGCAGCCAACTGGTGAGAAAGAAAATTCCAAGCTGAACAACCTTCTCAACTCTCTCAAAATCACACGCACTTTGACTAATTTTTTCTCAAACCTGCACAGCGGTTACACCTATCTGAATATTATCCCAATAATAGCATACAACTTGCCCAAACTAGTAGGTAATTAACAACTCTGTTTACTAATGAGGCTTCACAGCCTCTCCCACTTTGATCATCTGCTCAATTTTTGAACTCGAGTTCTCTGGGTGTAACTTACCGCCATATGATCCCTTATGGTGCAATGGATTCAAATGTAAAAGCTTTCGCTGTGCCATCTCTGCTGCAGTATCAGAATTCTAGCTGATGACCTTCCAATATTCATCCTAAAACTTTAACCGTTTAGTCTAAGAAATAGCAGCCAAAAATCCCAGATATTGATGACAATGATCATTGTTAGTGACCTCATGGGAGCAAAATGGTCACCAAGCACCTCGATCTCAACGCATTTACAAAGCTCATGATTGATGTACCGCGAGCGCTTCCAAGCTCAACTAATATACAATTATGACAAAAATTGTTACACATAAATGTTGTTAAAATGATCCTGTAGATTACAGGGGTTACTTGGATGGCTTAATTCAGGATATGCTCAGCTACGTTTCAATTCCATGAGCTGTCGGCACTTTCATTAGCATTAGTTTCAAACTGGAGATGACACCAGCATGACTAGCAATAAATTGAAATCTAGAAATTTATAAGCAAGGTGATTAACTATGACACTCACCTTCAGATTAATACATTCATTGTCATTTAAGTAATCAATGAATGAGGTAGGAAAAAAAGCTTTTAAAGCTCTCAACTTCAAATAGTCTATAGTCACTCCCAACGCCATTACTTCTAGTGCCAGCCCTGTGCCAGAAATCTTGTGATAATAATTGCGATTTACTAGTAAATGTGAAGATAATCAAGCTCATACAATGACAATGACTGTTTCTATGATAGAAATCGCAAGTATAATAAATCGCCATCACACTTTTTAGTACTCAATCATCTGATGAGGGCAATATTTTGTGCACGGACACAAATACTCTGACTGATGAAGTCCAGCCCTTTGCTGCTTGAATGATATTAAAAATAATTGTGTGTATAAAACTCAGTTGGAATATGCTGGAAACTTCTAGACGCAGCGTCTTAGAATATATTTTTTATTCATGTTTAATGAACCACACTGGAAAATCCCACCTCACGTATTATGCGGCTTTGGATTTTATGCGAAGATTTCCCTTAGGAAACGCTGTGGAGAAAACGTTTTGGACTGCAAATGTTACATTTTTGTAGGACCCGAGTTAAAGTAATAAAAAAAATTAGTGGAAAGACTAGAATTTCGAGATTTACTAAACAGGATTAACCAAGCATTAGTATAACCACGTGCTATATTTTGCCTTGAGAATATATGGCTGTACTCCGCGTAAAATTCAAGAAATGTAAATAATATGTAGTATTTACTTTGTAGGGATGATGACGATGAGTGGAGAAATTCGTCATTTTATTACGTAATAGCAATACATTCATATGGACTTACATTTATTCTCTCTCTACTTGAAGTGCTCAGACACAAGTGGGTGCACGGGGTGGTCGGTGTGGTGAGTTTGGTGGTGGTGGTGGTGATGATGTTAGACCTGAATGAAAGTAAGGTGAGTGAGTGGACGAAGCACCAGAAAAATTAGGCGGACAGGATCTTGAAACAGTCGAATGTTTCAGTCAGTCAGGTCCATTGTCAGTCGCTCTCTAGTAAATTTAAGTAGGAATCATCACAATTACAAATTCAGTGCAGTTAGTAGTGGAGCTACAAAGTGGACAGGGAATCGGTTGACCTGTCCACACCGGTGTTTTGGCAAGATGCCGCCTCTAAATAAATCGGACGATGCGCTGAAACTAATTGAAGAGGCAATTAAGGAAAACAAAGTGGCTATCTTCAGTAAAACTTACTGTCCATTTTGCAATAAGGTATGTCAGTTGTAATTTTATAAGGAAGTACAGTTAAATAGTGCTTGAAATATCTGCGTCGTGTGCTTTTAATGGTGTTGCTAGCTAAATACCTTTTCAAGTAATGGATGTTGCAATATAGTTTCAAGGTTGAACAACACGTTTGTCGTTGATTGTCGCGATTGTGGTAATTTTTGGTTTAAGTTGATGAATTCATCGTGTTTTTTGAAGAATTGTGTGTTTAGAAAGTACATGAGAGAGCGGATATTGTACCAAGACGGAATGATCTAGAAAATTTTAAAATTTATCGCATTTATACATGATTTAGGTGGAGGTCAGTAAGGTTTTTTACTGAAGGTCATCGTGTTTTTGTAGCTCCGCCTTCTCGTGTAGACCCCACGTTCTCAGTTGTTTATTCGAGAGTTTTGAATCTTCTGATTTTGAGTGAATTTCCACCAAATTTGTTGGTGTGTACTTTTTGAGTACGGTTTGAACAGGCTCGAACCGGCACTTTGCAAACCGGGTTTTGTAATGTAGTTCGGAAAAATCGACTTGGAGATTTACTTAATTGCTTGGCATGGCTTAAACACAAGTATACTAATGTCAGTGTGCAAGGGAGATGTTTACATATTTGGAATGCAGTGCCATTCATTAGCAGTGCATTCCAAATATGTGAGCATCTCCCTTGCACGTTGAAACTTAAGACGTGATAACTGGAAATATGACATAAATAAAGTCACAATAATAAAATGATCAACAATGAATTTTTCTTGCAGATTAAAAGCCTCTTCAATGACTTGAAAACTCCATATTGGGCCCTGGAGCTGGATATCATCGACAAAAGTGAGTAAATGTGTCACACTGAGGTCTTCCTAAACGACCTTCTCCTATTTGCTCACTTTTAATCTGTTTTCATCAATTTCCCATGAGCTCATCTGTTGATTTGCGGGAAAATAATCAAGTGTTTTTATCGAGTCCCTTATGCCCGATGATGCAGTGACAGTTCTCGTTTTTGCCAGACATGCATCTAGACCATTTATATGTTTGTCATTTAGCAACCTTCTGTTCTCATATAGCAAATGTTGTACATTTGTGTTTTATTTGTGAAAGAGCAACGGCCTAGCCACTCGATTTTGTCATGTATACCAGGCCGGGTAGGATCGATAATGTGTTATGCGAGTGTAAAAAAACAAGCGATAGCAAGCACCCAGGTTATGTGTGTCATAGGTGGCAATCATCGGAAGACTGGGAGGGAATGAAAATTGACGGATTGCATTTCTAGTATGCTCAGCCGGCAGTCTTGTGGTCGCAGCCAAGGATCCGAGTGGGTACTGCAAGGCTGTGCATGCAGAGCATATTAAATTAGTACTCTCGTCATGCCCAAACAGCTTTAATAAAATCCACTCAACTTATAGCTAATTGGTGCTCATAATTGAGAGTGATCTATGTGTTACCTAAGGATCTTTGTACTTGTTATTATTACAAGTTTCAATGGGCTCAGGCCTTGGAAAAGGAGGCTTTAAACTTTGCACCGGTACCTGAGCAACAGCGTGTTTTCTTTCAGTGAGTTTTAAATAGCATTTTAATTTTTTTTTTACAGATGAAGCAGCTCTTCTTCAGGATGCTCTGAAGCAGAGAACTGGCATGTCCACGGTGCCTAATGTCTTCGTGGGTGGCCAACACATTGGAGGATGTGACGACACTTTTAAGTTTCATCAACAAAACAAGCTACTTCCGCTGTTGGGTGTAGGAGATGGTAACCAGGAAGCCCACCCGTACCAATATGATCTTATTGTTATTGGCGGTGGGTCCGGAGGGTTAGCTGCTTCCAAAGTAAGTTGAGCAAGTCATTTTCAACTTGAATATAAATTTGAAGGAGTAGCGAGGTTCTTAATAGTGAAAGCAATTTTCTGAACAGCATGCTGCCAAACTGGGAAAGAAGGTAGCCGTTTGTGATTTTGTCAAACCTTCTCCCATCGGGACGACCTGGGGACTGGGTGGTACATGCGTGAATGTTGGGTAAGTCATTCATTTAAAAAAAAAGTCGATACGAAAAAGCATTGTAACTGAAACTAAATTGTCTCTGCAGTTGCATCCCTAAGAAACTGATGCACCAAGCAGCTTTGCTGGGTCAGTCAGTCGGTGACGCTTCCGCTTTCGGATGGACCATCTCTGAGCCGCGTAAGTTGTCAAATAATTGGTGGTTAATGTGGTTAACTTGCTAATGGTCAAGTTGGTGTGGTTAAGTTGTTAATGGTGGGCTTTAATTTACGCAGCGAAACACAACTGGGAAGCCTTGGTAGAGGGAGTGCAAAATTATATTGGCTCCTTAAATTGGGGCTATCGCGTTGCTCTCAGGGAGGCAAAAGTGCAGTACTTGAATGAATTTGCCGAGTTTGTAGATCCTCATACGGTGGTGGTGAGTGTTTTGAAAGAAAAAAAGAGGTACTGTGATGAATTTAATAATTTAAATAAATGTATTCTTGTTCGTTTTCACAGACAACGAACAAAAAGGGGAAGCAGCAGCAGATCACAGCCAAGGAATTTTTGATTGCCGTTGGTGGCCGTCCACGCTACCCGGACATACCAGGGGCCCGTGAAAACTGTATCACTTCCGACGATTTGTTTAGCTTGCCGTACAATCCTGGCAAGACATTATGCATTGGTGCCTCTTATATCGCCTTGGAATGTGCTGGCTTCCTGGCAGGAGTCGGACAAGACACCACTGTCATGGTGAGCGCTTCATTCGTTTAGGTAGTTGTACTCTCCTGCTGTTATCATAATCATGCCTCTGTCATGACGATACAGGTAAGATCAATTCTTCTCCGAGGATTTGATCAGCAAATCGCAGAAATGATCGGCGACCATATGGGAGATCATAAAGTGCGATTTTTACGCGGCTATGTTCCCGTGTCGGTGGAAAAGATTGAGGAGGGAACTCCACCGAGGCTTCTTGTGAAGGCGAAGAATGCGGACACTGGCGAAGTAATAGAGGAAGAGTACAACACTGTCATGGTGGCCATCGGCAGGGACCCATGTACCAAGGATCTAAGTTTGGATCGCGTTGGAGTGTCTTTGAGTGAAAAGTAAGATGAATCGAGTAGAAATTCAAGTTGAATATTTAATCAGAATTATGTTTTTCATGGATGAATTGTCTCACATTTGTATTTGTGTGCTCTAGGACTGGTAAAATTCTCACCAATGATGCTGACCAGTCTTCAGTGTCACACATTTATGCTATTGGAGATGTAGCAGAAAATCGTCCAGAGTTGACACCTGTGGCTATTCAGGCCGGCATACTTTTGGCCGAGGTAACTGCCTTACCGACTACGGGCTCTCTGTTCCCAGTGCAAGGCTAAATGTTAATGGGATTTTGTAATTGCAGAGGCTCTATGCTGGAAAGAGCACGTTGACTGACTATGATAAAATACCTACTACTGTTTTTACTCCACTTGAGTACGGTTGTTGCGGTCTATCAGAGGAAGCAGCCATAGCGAAATATGGGGATGACAATATTGAAGTGTATCATACCAATTTCCAACCCTTAGAATGCACGCTTTCTAAACGAGATGAGAACAAATGCTACGCCAAATTGGTCGTCAACAAACGTGACAATGTATGTTGACAATGTCAAGTTAGCTGTGAAAAATAGCGACAGAACAAGTTTAATTCCGAATTAACTTTACATGTTTTGGGTCTTGCAGGAACGTGTGGTAGGTTTCCATTATTTGGGACCTAATGCGGGTGAAATAACTCAAGGATTCGCTATTGGAATAAAAATGAATGCTACCAAAGCAGATTTTGATAACTTGATAGGTATTCACCCGACAAATGCAGAGGTAAGTGAAGCATGGCATAGACTGAAATCAGAAGACAATTTACTGATAAATTATTAAATTTATTGTAGATCTTCACTACTCTGACCATCACCAAGTCCTCGGGAAAGAGCTCGTTGAAATCAGGATGCTGAGGTTAAGCGCCGCGGGATGAGTTTCTTTCTTCCGAAAGAAATAATCTTGCTGTCTTTTACCGACTCGGCTAATTTTATGAAGCATTGACTTCATTTGTGACGAGTTAATCCGAAACCCTTATTGTATAGGGTGGATTAACCTCTGATGTGATTAGCAGATGAGGTCCTCAATCCAGAGTGTCCTTTAGAGCCTCATGATTTTTGCATTTAAAAGGAAATAAGTAAGTAGCAAATAGTAGTATTGATTTTTCCTGGTGACATTATTATATTTACGAGGCGTGATATTTGATCCAGTTTACTTGAGAATCTGTTGAACAGAAGAGTAGAAGGAGTGAAAATAAAATTGTATACTTGGCTTAATCATGTACGTGATACAATGAAACATTCTGGCGTTGCGTAATTCTACTTTTTCTTCTGTCCTCCATGAGCCCAAGGAAAACCTCTGAAGTAGAGGAGATCTTGGACATTGTGGCAGATGTTGTACGCATTTGTCATCGCCGCCTCCCCGAAAATGTCACAAATCTCTCGGTTTCTTCGTCCTGGCAATTACGACAATTGTAAGTATGAATGAAATGCGTAAATGAAAAAATGCTGTTCTAAATGCAACTCACCACTCCGTCGCTCTTTCTTTTTTCCTTTCTTCGAAGCTTTAGCTTGGGCTGTGCCCTTTCAAATGATAAAGTAAAGCATTGTGAGTAACCGCGGATTGTGCAATGTATTTCGAAATGGAACAACTTACACTCATTTTGATTTAGTTTCTTGCTGTCGATATAGCAGTTGATCTCTAGGATTTTCTTACAAGTTCTATCGATCAAACAGATTTCAATGATTGGAAACGACTTCGGCTGGAATGCGCAAGGACTCTGGGTGGAAAATCTTGAGCTTAGTTCATAAGTTTGGTTTGGTTTATTCAGCATGGATCATAGAATACAGTCAGCAGGATTACACATGATGCAAACTCTTGTGTAGTGCGAAACATCGTACTCTCACCTCCCAGTATAGTGTAACAAATATCACTTACATAGCTAATAGTTATCCCTGTGGCATACATCAATACACTGACGTATATTTTAGTTCAATTGAACTGAGTTTGTTTAGAATTAACTAATCCGGTGAGTTCTAACAGCACAAATCATCCTTGATTAATCTACTGAATTAGTACAGAATATAAATGTGCAACTATCGAACTTACACTAGAAGAGCCTACCCCATATAACGTCGTGTTAAGAAAATTATGACATTTTGAATGAAAAAAAATAATTTAAATCGAAACAATTTGATCAACAGATCATGAGATCAACATATCCCTGAATGTCAGATCAGGGAACAATTGCTCGTCATTCCAAGAATCGGTGATATCAAAGCCTGAATCCAGAAAAGCATTGAAGTTGTCGAAGGTTTCCTTTGCCACTATAGCTTCCCTTTTCACATGGGCTAATGATAAGGGTAGTACCATTTGGACAGCCGGTGGGGAGACGGGATCCGGGAGAAGTCCGAATTCGCCTTCCTCAAGGGGCAAACTAGACTCGGAGTGAGAAGAATGAGTGTCATCATCAGGCTCATTGTTCACGGTGACTGCATCTACGTCCATGCTGAGGTGGTTGTCGCTGCCGTTGCTGTCTACCCACGTATATCCGCTTTCATTATTGACCAGCTCTGCAACGTTCGTATTCTCCTCTCCGATGCTAGTTGCTGTGGCGATAATCTGCGGGAGCAAATGAGAAAAACCTTATATGAAAAGCTGCAAGAGTCGATACCCTTCCAAAATAGCTTAATGCATCTTGCATGAAGAAAATCAAAATACATCAAATGGGCATACCTGCTCGAGGTTGATAAGCTGATGTTCCGGGCTGAGGATCTGCTCAGTAAATCGCTCAAGTGCCTCAATGACTTCGGGGGCGTCCAGATCGATAGGGAGATTACCCACATCAGAAACAGGAAAGCTAGCGTCTGTTGTAACTCTGGTCCCTTCTGCAGAGGGACAGTGCTGAGCACTGCAGGCTCAAAAGAACCACAACATTCGCTAACCTCTTGTACTGGTGCAGGTTCTTCCTTGATCACGACGGCTCCCACGGAGTTCACTGTGGACATCTTCTTCATTTGATTTTCCAGCTCTTCGATCCTCGCCCTCAAGCTCATATTTTCCTCAGACAGTTTCTCATTCTTTACTTTCAGGCTGCCATTTTCTCCCTTGAGTGTCTCATTCTGCAAGGAACAATAACAGTACTTATGAAATACACATTGAAGTTTCACCGATAAGACAGACAAGTTTAAAATAAAATAACGCTCAATAATAGTGAGTTACTCAATATCTTACCTCCACGGCCAAAATATGAATGCTCTTGTCCTGTTGCATAATATGAGCCTTCTGTCTATCCCGTGCACTCTGAGCGGATATCCTATTCATCATCTTCCGATGTTGTGCCTTCTCCTCATGTGTCAAATGGTCCAGCTTTGCTCTCTTCCTCGGCCTCACACTTTCAGAATTTGACTGTATGGAGGAAGCTGGCGATGGCGGTGAGGTCAACACCTCAATGAACTGATCTGAATCCATACTGACCAACTCGACTGCTTTCAGGGCACTCACGTCCAGAATTTCAATCTTCATGTCTCCGTCAGAGTCACCACGGAAAGGTACTAAATTTTCTTTTCGGCTTCTTATCGGTTGCAAATAAATCATCTTATGTTTACTTCCAGATTATTACTGCAAATGAAACAAAATACACCATATGGTCAAGTCCAGTTGTATACACAATTACGCAAAACATCCTTTTCCAACCAGTATCAAGGCTTCCTCCAAATAATATTATTGTTAACACAAAAACCCACAACTCAAACACATTCAGAATCCACAAACATTTCTAAACCTCCGGCTCTCCAAAGGTCAACAATTCCGGGGTCAAATCCACTACCTAAATGGCCCTTGACTAAGGTCACCACGGTTTCAGGTCACAAATTTTCAACTGACAAAACACACAACAAGAATTCAACAACTCACCTTAAAAAATTCGCAGTGTCAACAGCTCCCCGTCAACTGCTTCACAAAATTGTTTAAAAAATTTATTCTATTTGATATTCTGTCTCATCCCTTGTGAAATTGTAACTGAGGAATTCAAGGGGAGTTGCAAGGCTTTTCTACGCTCAATATTCTGATGTAATTTCGCTGGGTCGGCCAAAAGCAGCAACAACACTTGGCCTCTTCCCATTGGCTCAGCCCTTCTGACGTCAACAGCTTAATGTCACAGAGAGAATGAGCTCCGCTGCAAAAGCTCCTCGCTTGCTCGTCGTGTTGTCGTTGTTGTTATTCCATCTAGTACTTTAATTTCCCAAATATGTGGCCCATTAAAGCATTCCGTAAAATACCTTATCCGCCCTTGCCGAGTTGAACAATGAACCCTAACTGATTTTTCTAAATAAAAGCTGCTGGGTTGGCTATTTACTACAAACCTTCCATTGTAGTTTGTTGGCATTCGCACTTCCGACAACGTTTGCAAAAAAGCTTGATTTATCATAATTTCAGCACATGATATAAAATCCTCATCAGATTTTGCAGGAAATAGCTAAAATGTCATTAATGTCAAATACTTGAGCCTTTTGTAATGACGTACTAATCTTATAGTAATGTGGACGTACTTATCTAAATGGTGCTTCAACTACAATGGGGGCATGAGTCATGCAAAGATTCCCACAAGAATGCACGATGCATTGCGTGAGATTTAATTCAAGTTTGAGGAGGTCGGTGGTGGTGGTTAACGTTTGTAAACAAAATGAGTCATGTTGGAAAGTGTGATGAGAGGGTTAGGTGCATCATCATTCATCATGGGCAGGAAGATTGTACAAATGTAAAGGAGTACAAAATGATGCAGAGGCTGACTGAGTGACTGAGCTGAGATAATGAACGCAGAGTATTTCATCAGCCGGTCCAAAAATTCGTTGGTCCAACGTCGAGATGATGTTGGGTGACTCATTCAGTTTTTTTAGGACCGTTTGATGGTGATGGCATTTTTTGGCTGTCTGCGTGCATGAATGTACTAGAAGTGGCCATGGCCAGGAAGGCAGGAAGAAAGGCAGTAGTGTTTGCTTTGATTCAAGTTTTGTTTGACGAGAACTTTGATGGGAATGAACGGGATTGGGATTGGGAGAATGTGGAACTTATGCTTGCTTGGTGTGTATTGTCGTATGTATTGATTTCCGATGAAAATATCGCGACGCAGTTATAATGATTACCGAGCTAGCTGTCCTACTATTATGTATTGGATTTGGCCCACTTGTATCAATGATACATTCATGCATGAAAAGGCAGGAACAAGGAGCGTGTTTGGAAATAACTCAAGGACGTTTCTGCAAAAGGACTTCGCTGGAAATCAGCCCGTCCACTTTTAGCAAGAAACGAACAACTTGTATGCGAATGTATGTACGCTTACACTTGAGACTATACTACTACATGCAACAAAGTTATATGATTAATGATTATCTTTGATTGAGGTTTATCAAATTTTGTGGGTTCTGAAATAGCTTGAAATTACTGCTGATAATGTGGAATTTATGGTTGAGGAGCTTGTTACTTCCGTCACTATGCACATAGTGACTTCTGGAGAAGTTTGTTCCTTTCTGAGAAATTCTTAAGATATCCAGCCGAGTGGATGGATTTTCCTGCTGCTGGAAATCAGCGGTTAGTGTGGGGAATTGTGACAATAACGCTTAATATTAACTACTGCTCTGCTCATGACTTTATGATATTCTACACACCTATTTATCATAAATGATAATACTTGGTACATCATGCCGAGAATATTATATTCTTCTTAAAACTCTATACTATAGATAAACAAGTATGTTTACATTTGCATTTCAATTTCTTCCTTTTGTGAAAACTTCTCAAGCTGCTGTCACTACGGACGGCATCAGTAGGCCACGTGCGACGTGCCTTTCAGTCTAAATTATTCACAAAACACTTAATCCACTTCCATCTTAGAAGCATGGGCATTATTTGAGCTACGGTTGTCCTCAATCTGACTTGATAGGTAACCTGGATAGTAAACTTTGAAACTTCAAAGTAGCAGGGCATTGCATATATTGATGAATGACAATAAGATAATGGGGCTGAATTTCAGGATTTTGGGTTTCTCATCTCAACGTCTCATTTCCTCATACTGCCCGGCCCGCTTGCCTGTGTCCTTTAATTCTGACTTACTTTCAGTTAACTCGGTTAACTCTTGAAATTGCGACCAAATTTCCAATGCCCAAATGTTTCTTGCCATCAAAAGCTCTACAATTTTAGTGTTTCCGACCTCACAAGTCACGACGATCGCCATTTCAATTGTTAACTAGAAAGTAATATCAAAATTGAAACCTTTTTTGGGCCGTGGCATTATCTGCAGCTCAAAATTCTGACTATGGGGCGTAGCGAAATGAATGCCGAAATGAATTTTCCACTTATTTCTTTTTCTTGTCGAATGCATTTCAACTGACATCTGGCATGATTCAAGTCCAACAGGTCTCGTGGATTTTGGGCACCTTGAGCATGAGGGAATTATAAACTTCCTCATGCTTCTCCTCACAGGCGAAGCACATGGTCGAAAGAGTTGGACCTGAAATCGGCTAATTTTTACACAATAACAATTACATTACTTGTGTGATTTTACACAGGTTGAGTGGGGCCAAATTTGTGGCCGAATATAAAGTGAAATTGAATTGGAATCTGGAAAGAATCTGTAATTCAATATGGGAAAGATCAAGAAGAAGGTAAGGATTTTTAATGATAATCAATTGTGGTACTTCTGCATTGAATTGTCATTAATAAACTGATTGATTTTGCAGTACGAGGCCGGAGAGGCTACAAAATACATGACCCGGAAGCAAGCGCTTCGAAAACTGCAGCTCAGTTTGAAGATGTTCCGGAAGTTATGCATTCTGAAAGGGATCTATCCACGTGAACCCAAGAATAGGAAGAAGGCACAGAAAGGAGCAACGGACAAGAAGACTTTGTACTTGAAGAAGGACGTACAATTTCTTCTTCATGAGCCGATTGTGTGGCAGATGAGGGATCACAAATTATTCCTTCGCAAGAAGAAGCGGGCCATGGCGATGAAGGATCAAGAAGCACTTCGAAGGGCAATTGAAAGCAAACCATCTTACAGCTTGGATCATATCGTCAGAGAGAGATATCCAACTTTCATTGATGCAATCAGGGACCTGGATGACTGTCTCACACTCTGCTTCTTATTTTCAACCTTCCCAAGTCTTCGCTTTGTACCTGTCGGAGTAATCAATCTGTGTAGACGACTCACTGTTGAATTTTTGCACTATGTTATCGAAGCGAGAGCTTTGAGGAAAGTATTTGTATCCATTAAGGGTTATTACTATCAAGCTGAGGTGAAAGGTCAGACAGTGACTTGGATTGTTCCGCACAGCTTTGGATTCCAGCCGCAATCCCCAGATGAAGTTGACTTCAGAATCATGTCAACTTTTATTGAATTCTACACGACTCTACTTGGTTTTATTAATTTCCGACTGTACAACACTTTGAATGTCTACTATCCTCCCAAGCTTCTTCTGTCTGCACAAGCTCACGACAATGAAGCTGGAGAAGATGGACTTGTTTCTTCCGATGAGCATTTGATTGAGCGAGTTGCAGCTCTCAATCAAGATCTCCTCAAGCAAGACACTGGGGATGCGGAGCCGGAGCCAGAACTGGATGAATTTACACTTGAAGAAGATCCCTTGAAAATTGAAGAGCTCAAGAAGGAAGCTGCACTTGTGAAACAACTGAAAAATCTATTTTCCGGCATGAAATTCTTCATGAACAGGGAAATCCCTCGTGAACCGCTAACTTTCGTCATCCGCTGCGCCGGAGGTCAAGTCTCCTGGGACAAAGACATCTTCCCAGGTGCCACATTTGAAGTATCGGATGAATCCATAACTCACCAAATTGTTGATCGCGATCACATGGAAACCCAATATCTCTCCCGAACTTACATTCAACCTCAATGGATCTTCGACTCCTTCAACGCTCGTCAGCTTCTACCCGTAGAAAAATATTTCCCCGGGGCCATCCTCCCTCCCCATGTATCACCATTCCATGTTGAACGTGAGGGTGACTATGTCGCTCCCGAAAAACGCAAGTTCTTCGACATGGAAAGCGGTATTCTCACCGCTGCACAACTTGCCGCCGAAGAAAAGAAAGATGACTCGGAAGATGAAGCTTACGAAGCTGAAGATGCCCAAGAACAAGCCGAAGATGGTGATGATGATGCCGAAGAAGACGAAGAAGAAGAGGTCGAAGATGAAGAGGAAGAATCTACTCCTCTTGACCAAGAAGATAACGAAAAGAAAGCTCAGCGTAAGGCTCTAAAGAAACAAATGAAAGTCCAGCCAGGCAAAGCCGAAGATATCGACCCCATCAAACAGCTCCAAGGTGAAAGTCGAGAACAGTACCGACTTCGGGTCATGATGATCAAGAATAAACACAAGCGACTCTACAATAACTTCATGCGAAGTCGCGAGCGCAGGAAGAAAGAAGCTGATCATTTGGCCAATAAGAGGAGGAGTTTAGAAGGGAAACCTGTTGTTACTCCTAAGAAATCTAATAAGAAGTCCAAGAAAGCTGTTGCTTAAAGTGTTGTTTTTTCCCAGCAATTATAATTTCGGTTTACATGATCATCTTCATCTTTTTATTGTACGCCCTTCCGTTGAAATAAATGGCTTCTGAAGCTAATTGCTATCCGCCACAATATCTTTCATTAGCATTTATATAAATTTTATTTCATGTGTCAATTTATTTTATTTTAATCGAGGTCTGCTTCTATTTATTTTACTTTTTCATGACCTCGGGTACTACGGGCGGGCATTGCCTGCCAAGCATGAAGCTAATTGCTGCGCGGGATGGAAGTACACTGCCGCCCTTGTGCGCATGTGTACGCGAGTATACCGACTTGACTTGAACTGCGTACATTCAACTGTATAGTGTACGTATGTACGGTCCATGTAAACCATTGGAAGCTGTGGTGCGTGCTTAATACTTACTACTGTGTGTCTGACTGTGTGCGATTAAGTGAAACGTCCGTATTCTAATTCAAGTGTTTTCTAGTTTTAATTCTGTTGATATTTAACGTCTAATTATAAAATCAAAAATAAATTGCACTACTTCCAACTCCGGACTATCAGTCTGTGCAGTTGATTCAAGAAATATTCCTTTAAAATTGTGTTAAAGGAAGCATGGCTGATTTCTTGGACTCGGAGGCTGAAGTGAGCGATGTAAGTACCGTGAAATGTTTAAATGTCCAAAATTTTATTAATTTATCAAGTTTAAAAGGGTGAATAATAAGAATGAAACTATATTAGAATATTATGACATGAGTAAGAATCCTGTTGAGTTCGTAGTAGGACGGGATTTTGAAGTCGGAAATGTTCCCTGATGCTGACAATGGCGGTATGAGCTATTGCTAATTTAATTTAACTTGCCAATTGTTTTTTCTAGAATGAGGAGGAGGAAGACACCCCTTCAATGCCAAAGAAGGCTAAAAGACCAAAAGCAATTGACAGTGATGATGAAGAAGGTAAGTTATTAGAAAGTGTAATAATAGTAATGTCAGTGTGTGAAACCGGTCTTAAGTTGGTTCTTTCTGGGTCATTATAGATGATGGTGAAGAGGTTAATGATTTGATTGATGATCGACCGATTGAAGAATATGAGAGTGATAATGAGTCTGAAGGGTCCAGGAAGAGGAAAAGGAGTGATGATGAGGAGGATGATTTGGATGATAGATTGGAAGATGATGACTATGACTTGCTAGAAGAAAATTTGGGTGTCAAAGTGAAACGGGTAAGTGGTGTGAATTTTTGCTACATTCAGATTTATTGTGAGTTGGGTTTGTGATCATTTGGATTTGTGCTGTAGAAAAAATTCTCGAGATTGAAAGCAATCCAGGATGACGAGTCTGGTGATGAGGAGACCCAGGATAAGACGAATGAGCGAGATACTATTGCTAACCAGCTTTTTGAAGGAGGATCAGATAATGTAAGTTCACGTCTTTCTACCGGTTTTAGTCGTCTAAAGTTCTGTTACCGTGAATATTATTTGTAGGAAGAGGACAGACCGCCACATCCTCCATCAGAAACTGGAGGGCAGTATGCGTCTGAAGAGTCCGAAGGAGAGTATTCTGAAACAGACGATTTCATCGTTGACGATGATGGACGTCCACTAACTGAACGGAGGAAAAAGCGTAAACCCATTTTTTCGGATGCTAATCTACAAGAAGCACAAGATATCTTCGGTGTGGAATTCGATTATGATGACTTCGAGAAGTATGATGAAGATTACTATGAAGATGAAGAGGAGGAGGAAGATGAGTATGAGGATGAAGAGCAGCGTAGTGCAAGGTACATTTAGTATTCATGTCCTCATTTAACAGTTTCATTGTAAATTTGCTCATTGACCTCTAACGTTGTTGTGCAGGCGGGCCAAAAAGCAGCAACGGAAAAAGAGGAAGCAAAAGTCCATCTACGAACTCTACGAACCATCAGAGCTTGAACGAGCAGGTCTCACTGAGGAAGATAACCGTATCAGAAATCAGGATATTCCCGAACGGATGCAACTCCGCAGTGTTCCTGTCACTGATGCCGACGAGGAAGAGATTAAGGAGGAAGCCCAATGGATCTATGAACTGATATTTTTGAAACGCAAGCCTGATCATTTACATTTGGAACCACAAGAGAAAGTATCCCGAATTCTGGACCCTATTGCTGCGGCTCATGCTGCCAAAGGTAACGTTACATTTTCTTTTAGTAAAAAAAAAACTCTAACGCTGTTGACTTTCTTTGCTGAATTTTCTTGAATTTCTATTTAGAAAATGATTGGGACGAAGATGATTGGGGTGGTGGTGGTGCAGCAGCAAGCCAGCCAGCAAAAGCTGCCCAGCCTGCAGCTGGTGCTGCTGACGACGAAGACGATTGGGACGCCCCTGCTCCCGTAACTAAGGTAGACCCTCCTTCTCTAGATGGACCTACAGTTGTTACAACTGGTGCGACCGAAGAAGACGAGTGGGATGCTCCCAGTACAATCGTCTCATCCGTAGCTCCTCCACCTCCAGCAGTGCAGAAAAATCTTGCAGATGCCAGCCGAGCTGATGAAGAGCACAAGCAACGCTTCCTCCCTAAAATCGAGAAGGCCCTAGAATTCATCCGCAAGCAGAGCTTAGAAGTTCCATTCATAGCTTTCTACCGCAAGGAGTACGTTGGGCCTGAGCTCAACATTAGCGAACTGTGGGAAATCTACCGAGCTGATGCAAGATTTTGTCAACTGAGAACCCGGAAGAATCGCTTGTTGCAGCTCTTTAAAAATATCCATGCTTATCAGACTGAATACATTTGTCAGAGGCCTGATGAACCTCTAAGTGCATCCATGAGACTGGTTACTGATGAGGATTACGATCGTATCAGGTCAATCAAAACGCCTGAGGAACTTAAAGACGTGTACATGCAATTCACTCTTTACTACGCTGACGATGTAGTTCCTATGAAGAGTATGCTGCTGAAAAGGCGGAAAGAGAAGGAAAAGCAAGAGAAAGAGGCCCGAAAACAGGCAGCTGCTGCTCGAACTGGTGATGAAAACGGGGAGGATGAGCCCCGTGAGCTGGATGAGGATGAGCCAGATGCTCATGCAGACGATGACGACGATCAGGCTGCAGCAATCAAACGGAAAATGGGCGGTGGTACTTATGCCTTATGCCGGAAAATGGGACTTGATGACCTCACGAAATCATTCGGATTGACCCCGGAGAAATTTGCGGAAAACGTGAGGGATAGCTACACACGTCATGAGATTGAACAACATGGTATTGAACCCCTAGAAGCCTGCAAGGAATTAATGTGCACCCGGCTGCCCACCGCTGAAGATGTTTTGAAGGCTGCCAAGTTCATGGTAGCTACGCAGCTCTCCCGTGAGCCTGTCCTTCGTCAGAGTGTGCGAGAGGTGTTCTTTCTGAATGCTACGGTCAGTGTTTGCCCGACCAAGAAGGGGATGAAGGAGATTGACGAGAACCATCCGGTTTACTGCATGAAATACATCAAAGATAAACCAGTAAGGGACCTGAAAGATGACGAATTTCTTAAGCTCACCATTGCCGAAGATGACAAGCTCGTCGCTATGACGATTGGAGACAAGATTAAAGGCGTTACGGGCAATTCCAACTACGTGGATGATGTCAAGAAGCTGTACATCCTGGAGGAGTTTAGTTCTCATGTGCAGAAATGGAATGATGTGAGGAGTGAATGTGTGGAGTTTGCTTTAGAGAAGCTACTTTTCCCTGTACTACGAAAGGAATTAAGGGCCAAGTTGGTGGAAGAGGCACGCGAGTGGGTGCTCAAGCTTTGCTCGGTTAGGCTGTTCGAATGGCTGTCCATTGCTCCGTACAAAGCTTCGTTCTCGCCTGAAGAAGACGAGCAGTATGAAGTTAGCAAGGGGCTGAGAGTGATTTCTCTTGCTTACGTTCCTGATTATTCTCAAGCTTCCTTCGCCTGCTTTATTAGTCCAGATGGGGAACCTTCCGATTATTTGAGACTTCAGAATATTATTAAGAGTAAAAAGGCTTATAGGGAGTCTGACAGGCAGGAGAAGGAGGCGGATTTACTCGCTTTTAAGAACTTCATGAGACAGAAGCAACCTCACGTCATTATCATTGGTGGGGAATCGAGGGAGGCTTTGATGCTGCAAGAAGATTTGAGGGGACTGGTCATGGAGCTGACGAGTGAGGAAGAGTTCCCGAATGTAAATGTCGAGATCGTCGACAACCAACTGGCGAAGGTTTACTCAAACTCAATAAAGGCTGGCAGTGATTTCCGAGAGTATCCGCTGGTGCTACGAGAAGCCATCTCGCTGGGAAGGCTGATGCAAGATCCACTGATTGAATACTCTCAACTTTGTACTCCTGATGATGAAATCCTGTGTCTGCGCTATCACAAGCTGCAGGATTACGTTCCTAAGGAAGAACTTCTGGAGAGATTGCACTTGGAGTTTGTGAATCGAGTGAACGAAGTCGGTGTGGATGTGAATAGGGCCATTTCGAATCCGTACACTTCGAATTTAGTACAATTCGTGTGTGGTCTTGGGTCGAGGAAAGCTACAGCATTGCTCAAGACTCTGAAACAAGCTAATCAGCGACTTGAGAATAGGACCCAGCTCATTACTGTGTGTCACATGGGGCCCAAAATATTTATCAATTGCTCCGGCTTCATAAAAATCGACACGAATTCCCTCGGGGATAGTACCGAGTCGTATGTGGAGGTATTGGACGGTTCAAGGGTGCATCCTGAGACTTATGAATGGGCCAGGAAGATGGCTGTGGATGCCTTGGAGTACGATGATGAAGATACGAATCCTGCGGGTGCTCTGGAAGAGATCCTGGAGGCACCGGAGAGACTGAAAGATTTGGACTTGGATGCCTTTGCTGATGAACTCCAGCGGCAAGGGTTCGGGAATAAGCGGATTACTTTGTATGATATTCGAACTGAATTGAATGATCGCTACCGGGATATTCGACTGCCCTACAACCCGCCGAGTCCCGAAGATTTGTTTAATATGTTGACGAAGGAGACGCCCGAGACTTTGTACAATGGAAAGCTGATTACTTGTCAAGTTACGGGAATTTCGCATAAGAAGCCGCAGGGTGAACAGCTGGACAATGCTGTGCCTATTAGGAATGAAGAAACTGGGATGTGGCAGTGCGCCTTTTGTATGAAGAATGACTTTCCGGATTTGTCCGAAGTTTGGAATCATTTTGATGCCAAAGGATGTCCTGGTCAAGCTACGGGGGTTCGTTTGCGATTGGATAATGGGATTTCGGGCTTCATTCCCATCAACAAACTATCTGATAAGGCAGTGCATAATCCTGATGAGCGTGTGAAAAGGGGTCAGACTATTCACTGTCGGGTTGTGAAAATCGATGTGGAAAGATTCGCTGTGGAGTGCACTTCTCGGACGTCTGATCTGGTTGATGACAATCATGAATTCCGACCGAAGAAGGACGACTATTACGATACTGAGGCAGAACGTCAGGATAAGAAAAAAGATGAAGATACCAGGAAAGCCAAGCTGAAGCAGACTTATATCAAGCGGGTCATCGTGCATCCATCCTTCAAGAACATTTCTTTCAGAGAATCGGAAAAACTTATGGAACAGATGGACCAAGGGGAAGTTATCATTAGACCTTCGAGCAAGGGTGCGGACCACTTGACCGTGACATGGAAAGTGTCGGATGGGGTGTACCAGCATATTGATGTAAGGGAGGAGGGGAAGGAGAATGCATTCAGCTTGGGCTCGTCCCTTTTTATTGGGAAAGAAGAGTTCGAAGATTTGGATGAAATAATTGCTCGACATGTGAATCCAATGGCTGGGTACTGTAGAGATCTTCTAAGCTACAAATATCATAGCACTGCGTTCGGTGGAAGTCGACAGAAGGCGGAAGAATTTTTATTGGAGGAAAAGAAGAAGAATACGAATAAGATTCATTATATTCTCCACGCTGCTAAAGAGTATCCTGGGAAATTCTACGTGTCCTATTTGCCTCGGAACAAAGTTACGCATGAGTTGCTTACTGTGACACCTGAAGGTTTCCGATTCAGACAGCAAAACTTTGATAGTTTGAATCATTTACTGAAGTGGTTCAAGGAGCATTATAGAGATCCACCTCCGACCGTAACTCCTGTTGTTAATACTCCAAGAGTTCCAGCGAGGACTCCATATGAAACACCAAGGCATGGTGAGTTTTTTTCTGTTCCGTTTCATGTTTTTGTTTATGCTTTAGTTTCCATGGGTTACTATAGACTTTTTTTGTGAATATAGTGGATACCATGTCTCGTGTTGGAGCACCCGCTCCAAGTCAGTTCGGAGGTGCTGCGTCTGTTATTGCTCATACGACCCCGCACTACACGACCACACCTGGACAACAACAGGCCTACACTCCTTTCTCACAGTTTACATCTCACAATACGGTATGCATGAGTTTGCAATTGTTTGCAATTGTTATTACTTGTGGCCAGATAGATGTTGAATAACATAATGGTTTGAATTTTACAGCCGTATACCCCGACGGCCCAAACTCCGTACATGACTCCTTACCAAACGCCGTTTGGTTCAGCCACTCCGCGATTTGGAGTTAGTCAGGGACATTCTTCAGCCATGTCTGTTGTGGCTTCCAAAGGTGGAGCAACTCCTGGACATGATAGAAATCGACCAAGGTATGCGATCAGTTATCGGTACAAAAGTTGTGGGTGCTATAATAGAATGGTGGTGCCTAATGTTCGTCTTTTGGTATAGACCTGGTCCCAAGAGTGTGGGTCCAATTTCAAATGGTAACCGTGCTGGTGATGACTGGAGATTGGCTGCTGAGAACTGGGCCAAGGCCCAAACGAAACCGACTATTCCACCGGCTCCACCGTCCTCGCGATTTGGTGGTAGTGTAGCACCTTCCAACTTTGGACCACCATCTAGTTCCCGGATACCTCCGAAATCTCCTGCAACCCGGAAGGCAGCTGAGATTATTAATGATGGTATCAATAAGGTAAGCCCGTCCTTTTTGGCTTTGAGAAGTTGAAAGCTAATGCGGTCTGTACTTTGAGGCTCGCGTATTTTGTATTGTTTGACGTTGATTAACTTTGACGGCGGGTGTTTGCTTTGTAGACAAAACAACTGAATTCTTCGGCCATGAACTTCCTTCCGCACAAGTCTCCCAGATCCGGTAGAGAGAGCTTGCGCTCGACACCTCGAACGAATTTCAGCCCGCGATCTATGGTGGAGAGTTCACTTGGAGATGAGACGCCGCTTTATGATGAGAATTAGAAAAGCAATTAATGAATAACTACTCTTGATCATATTGTCATTGTCAAGGAGTATAATAATAATTATGTTCCACTTTGTAATAAATACAATGTGTTTTTCCAAATGTCTTCTGTGTTTAGTTGAAATTCACCAGTAGGTATTAGTGAATACTATATGTGAGGAAACCGCGTATGTTTGGCTAGACGTAATAGTGGCTAGACATGTTAGGAAGGTTTGTGCACGGATATTTAATTTATAATTAATATAACTTGAGCTAGTGGGGGTCATTTGTGAAGAGGGCCCTTCGTTTTCTTATCCAACTATTATTATTATTATTATTATTATTATATCGTGTTCGTGACTTCAGTAGTGGGACTCGCAAATCCAATTCTCTTGACATGATATGCGAGCAGATTCAAAAAGAAAGAAAAACTATGCATGGCGCATGCGATGGATTGCGCGACAGAAATCAGTATGTTGTCCTTTGTAAAATTCAAATCGTAATATTCTTTCTGAATTCCATTTGTGTCAGATCAGCATAAAATGCTGATGAGGAGCATTGAATTGAAAAGGTTCAAGAACGTCCAGTAGATATGGACCTATGTAATAAAAATAATAATACACAATAAAAATACCCTTATTACAAATCTATTGACTGATTCCTCTCGAAATTTACATTGAATTATTACACATATTGTGTTCCGTTTCTACAGCTCAGAATTGTCGTCGAACTGTTCTGAATAGCATCCGTTTGGGTTGCCGACTATCTGGCTGCCAAACTTTGCAACTTTTTGTCACTGGATCCCGGGCTGCACATACAGTCTGGTCCTCTTCATCCACACATTGAACCCGGAGAACGTTGAAGTAAAAATTCCCGAGCATCTCTGCCACTGGCGATCCTGCTTTCTTTAGGCAGTTGTAAAGTAACGAGTCGCATTCACAGTGTGACCTGTAATTACAATTGAAAATTAGATATTATTATATCTACTTTGATCGATTGTTTTCTTTTTCAATTTGGATTTTAAACTCAGAACTTACTTAGTGTAAAGGGACCAGTTGACAAGACCATATCTACTTCTAAAAGCTTTCACTTTAATTGGACAATGGTCATGTGCTCTGCAACATTTGTCCAAACTCCTCTCTGCTCCGAGATCATCATAGCTGGACGAAATGTCACCTAAGCCACACCATTTTGTACCTAAAACGTATAGGAACAAATCGATTGTTATCAATTATTGAGGGTAACCCTTTTGATATTCCAAGTTGTATCACGATAACAGGGTTCAGAGGCTTAATTTTAGTACCTGGAAGTATTCCAGAAACGATAGACCACATGTTGTAGTCGGTTGGCATGGAATCCCCATAAGTGGATGTCTCCCTCAAAGCGGAAGCTTCAGTGCTAGTGGGCACCACAGTCTTGGGCTCTAAAGCTTGACAAGCAGTGATAATAGTGAGCATGGTTCTAAATGTAGCTTGCTCGATTGGTTTTTTCTTGTTGGCTATCATCTGCAATACTCGTTCTGCATCCTCCGGCTCGCTGTACAATGTAAATTATGAAATTAATTAAGTTTAGAAGAACAAGAGGTTGTGTGTGTGTGGGCCATTAAACTCACGTCAGACGTGGACGTTTAAAGTAAGACATTGTCATGGGAATAGGAATGGATATGATTAAGTAGACAATGCACAGAGCAATGTGGGAAGTGGTGGAACATTATGTTGACATTTCCTTTTCGTATCATTTGCATGTTCAGATTTCACTTTCGCCTTCATTACTGTCCGGCCCCCGCCATGACTTTGTTAAATTTGCCTGTCATTGTACCTATTGCTATGTCAAAAATGTGTCAAGCTGACTTACATGACTTCAATGAGCCGACAACGCGTCACATTCCCTTGCGGATCCAAAAAGATGGTGGCGACCGTTTCTTTGTCGTAGTAAGTGATCTCGTCCGTGATCAGCCCAGAACTATCATTGTTTCTGTAGGAATGAGTGAGAATGGTTTGGAAAATTGTCTCGGCCATTTGCTGCTCATGGAAACGATGATCGGTGTCCGAGAGGCCATTTTGTCTCCGATCGGGCGGTCGAAATGTGAGAAGTGTGACCAAGCCTCTTGCTCTCGCTTTCAAGTCAACCAATCTGGAAAGAAAACAAGATTTTTATGTGTCATTGGTACATATAGGAAGTGCGTGAGGCATGTGTTTTTTTTTTTTTTTTTTTTTACTTCCGTTGAATCCTCTGTAGTTTGTTTTCAACTACCAAGAACCGGTTAGATCTGCTAACTGACTACCGGCCCACTCCTATATGCGTTTTTGATGATAAATGAACTGAGTACATACATTTGTATACACATTTCATGCAATTCGATAGTGATTTTAATGCAGTGGACTACTTGGAATCGTGCTAATCTTTTGCATTTCCGTCTGAACTCAAGACTGCACTCAGCAGTCTGCATGTAACTGCTCAGCTCACTGCATTTTTATCACGTAATCAAGTTAATGATTATTATAAATTGTTATGAATGGTTGCACAGAAGCCTAAGTTTCCATTGGATTAACATGTCAATCGAGCACCACACGCCTTTGGGGGTCAATGTGTTGTTCGTTAGCTTAACTAAAGAACCCACCCGTATACTCTACAAGCTTCATGGAGAAACTATTCCAGTTTTTTCAGTTTTGGAGTTCATGCCTCCCTGGTATTCCCTACTACAAGCTCAAAATTTGGGGTTAAAAAATGCCGACAGTAGTTCGTTGCACTGGCGGAAATGATTGCGAATATGAGCAGTTTTTTCAAAGAAATTATTATTACGCGAACGCTCCGTATACTAACATTATGGGAATTCTCATGCATGCAACATACTAAGTTCCATAATGTAAAACGCGTGGAAAAACTGCTCCGTACAGCACGCGAATTGCGCAACTTTTCTCATTTGTGTCGCAAGAATAGTTTAATTGGGGATATTCACATTCAAATGGATTCCGGGGAAGGCCTGGTTTTATTGAAGTCGAAATGTATAGCAACAGGTGCTTAGATGTACTTAATACTGATAAAATAAGGAAAAAAACATGATTAGAAAACAGATTATGACGACGCTCGAGTTGCCCTAACAAGACATTTAAAATAGAATGCGACACCTTTCCAATTCATTGCCGGAGCATAATCTGCGAAAACGGGACAATTCCCACAATTCCCACCGCGCATCAATCAAGACCTACCGCATTTTCACAATAAAAAGTCCTATCATGAAGGTAAAAAAATAAAGGCAGACAGAAGTTACTATAGTTTGACGGCGTCGGTACGTATCTAACAAGGCAAGGTGTTTTCTTTTGTATTTTTCAGCTCAGTTGAATACTTGTGTAGTTCCTTTATATCCCGAACAATGTTACCGCATAGTCATTACAATTGTACCAATTACTGAGCTGTATTAAAATTGTAGAGTTGCGAAAACAAACTTTGCCAAACTTGAATGTAGTCAAACGATGTATAAAAAAAGTTGATATTCAATGCATACGGCTACAACTCTCCTATATTTAACCTTCCTCAAGGTTTGAGTTAAATGCATTTTTTTTCGTGCTCTTGCCAACTGCTACATTATTCTCCTTTTTTCTTGTTTTTTTTTAAAACTGAACTAAGCCTTGACTTAGAACTTGATGAATGCGACGACAAGTGGGGAAAATTTGACAATACAAGTCCAACTTTTGTCACGGGCTTGTGCAAATTGTCTACGAACAATAATATGGCTCCTCGCCCTGTAAATTCTTTTGTTGATTCCAATTATTACGGCACATCCTTACACATTCATACATTTCGGCTTTGTTTATCTTCATGAGGATGAATGTATCCTCCGTGAAGATGAGCTTGAGTGAGAATCAACCTTTTTTCTCAACTCTTTTTATGAGAGAAACTTTGAATTAATGACAGATTTCACATAATGTCCTAGGCATTTCATTTAACATCTTTTCTCCCGTTAAGCTTGAGCATACTAGAGAGTCACGTTAGCAATTTTACCTTTCGGCTGGTGATGTCCTCCGTTCTATATGTGGAGTCTCCGAGGTGAGATTGAAGAGTGGAGGGTAGGTAGTGTGAAAAGATTGATCGGATGAGCTCGGAAGAGCAAGTGGAACTTGCAATGCGGCATTTTGAGCTCCGGACAACAAAGAACTGAGGGCATATAAAAACGTTGCAGCTGACGTTACAAATGTCGTAACCGGCATACTTTATTCCACTTCCTCCTGGTGGTGAAGGGTCTAATAAAAGTTGGGATTTAGTAGCAAATTAATTTTGATGCCCCGTTGTCACGCACGAATAACTCCCATTGAGGGGTGTGTGGTCTTATCTCTCACTCCACTTTACACGTTTATTGACACGCACATTTATATATTATGACACAAGGATCCCTTCCAGTTGCTTCCGTATTTTCTGGCCCTTTCACCCACAGGAGTTTAGGACGCCTTTAAAACAAACACAAAAACTCAGTTATTTTATACTGTAGCAAATTAGCACAGTACTTTGATGTATGGAGCTGTGATTAAATTATTATCGTATACTTATCCAGACCGTGGATTATTGTGCATTAGACTCACTAATATGGTATTGACTTTGGCTCAGTAACTAAGAATACCTCCTCGTGTTTGCACCAGGACTGTAATGATGTGAGTAGTTGCAATGAGGATGAGTGCTTGCTACCTGTACTGATTCACTGCAGTTCACTTTCACTTGTTATTACGTACAAAAGGTATACAGACTGCTGTAAGCAAAGCTGCTGCTCCTTTTCCAACAATCATTTACCTTGCCCCCATCCATTCAACTCCTCACACAGTTCTGCTTATTCCTCTCTTGTTTGTTATGCTGCTGATTCGATCCTTCCACTTGTTTTTCATTAGAAGTATCTGCACACACCTAATCTACACACTCACTAATTTGTGGCACTCAGGCGAATTTCATGCAATTTGAAAATGTATATAGGAATATTTAATGGCTCAGTGCACAAATTCTTCCATTATTGGCACACAGCTCACTGCTGCAAATGAATTATTTATTAGGATTAATCCCATTGTCACTGAATAGAGAGACTTGTACTGCTCTCATTAGATGCTTTTTCTGGGGTTTGTAGTTAACAGGCTTGACGATTGATAGTTAATATCCAATGCATGGGACCTTCTTCTGAAGCAGCTGAGGTCGAATGAGTACTGATTCATGGTATTGGTGTACTCACGTGTAGTATATGTACAATCATTTCACTACACAAAATCATTGTCTACCGTCTGTAACAATCGCCTATTTTCTCATCCACATGAACAAACAATTACCATTATATTACTTAATTCTTCATATGTACTCTGTGTATGCATGATATATAAGGCTCTGCCTGGGATCTATGTGTGTCAAATTATCAAATTATTGACGAAACAGGGAGGCTCATTTAGTAAGTACTTGCAAGTCTCTTGTATGAGTCCTTTGAGATGATGATGATCATCATCAGCAGAGAATTGAATATGCCGAGACTAACATATAAAGCAAGTGAATATTAAAACTGAGGATTCACTTCTCTGTGAATCCTCTCTCTCTCTCTCTCTTGCAGGTGTCGGAATCCCAGTCTGTCGCAATAAATGAGCATGAATTCATTGCTCGTACATCGTATCATTTAATTAGGACTAGGTGGGATAAACCTGATCCGCGACTAAAATGAGATCAGTGAAATGCGTGCCAATCTTTTCGTGGTAGTAAGTCTGATGTGATTCTCTAGGTTTCAATGAATGTGCCTGCAAGTAACCGTGACTCCTCTTCTGTTTCATGTTTGTTATAAAAAAACAAGATTTTCTTGGAAGAGACTTCGCACGTTTCCAGCGTAATTTTTTATGGCTTAGGTGTAGGATCAACGACATGGACAAAGTGGCTGTGGGGTATAACAATGGGAAGGTTCATTGCAGTGGAACAGGTTTCGTCAGTTCTAGTAGTAAATTATGGTCACCCAGTGCGAAGGATCCATTGCACGAATAATGAGATCCACGTTATGGATGGTCCAGGTTGGATTGAGCATCATTTCAATGCCGCATGAAACAGAATCAAAACTTTCTTATAGAATAATCAAGTCCGAGTTTTTATTCATGTTTTCAATGGTAATTAAATGAAACTAAGAGTAAAGAAAACTCTTTTGTAAATGCCTCCTGTCACTTACTGCTATTGTATACCGCTATCCAAGGCCAGAGGAATTTTTAAGGAATATATACAGTCTGCCGTGACACATTATGGGGCTTGTAACATAGAGGAAGTCCTCTAGAGTACTGTTCACCGGTCAAAATGTGCCGATGATGCACTGACCTTGGTCAAGTGCACTCACTTTTCTGTGAGTCAAGACAATGGACTGTGTATACTACTGCTCTGTCTGAAACAACAGCACTACAACTTAGCATCCCAGCACTGACTTTTAAGGATGGAATATACAGAAATCAGATTATGCACACAAAGTACCGTGGGCTTTCTAGTACACGACAACTGTCAATCTCTCCTCAGACTTTGGGTTCCGGTAAGTTGGGGCAACTAACACACGTAGAGACATTTGAAAGTAAAAGAGGAGAGAATCCTCTGTATATATCTGTCACCTTCTTACTCTGAACAATTTGAGAGTTTAACGACTCGCTTTTAAAAGCAACCTTGGTGTGGTGGAGAGAGCCCTAAAATAAGAGCATTATTTCTAGCCTTTGAACAGTTACAAGTAGAGTTTAAGCTCAGGCTTTAATGTGTGTTAGCTGTCATCTACTATAATGTAATTTTTATAATCTTTTTAGGATCATTCGTGTAATCCCCTCATAACTGACAATTGGGCTGGGATTTCTTCACACATTCTGTGTCATAGAAAACAATGCATTATGTGGGATGAGTTTGCATGAAAATATACTCTGTTTGCGACGTCTTCAGTAGGTAAGGAAGGCACTGGTACTACCGTCATTACCACCTTGATTCTTATCATTCAGACACATTATAATCTTTGCCTACCTTACTGCTAATCTTTGTATTTAAGTTACTTAACCCACGGAGGTAATTTTAAATGCTGCTCTGATTCTTCCACTTGAAAACCTTAACTGGTTCACTTCCACAGATTTTAATTGCATCCTGATCCTCAGCAAGATTATTATTAAAACTTTCACAACACATATGTAGTGTACTACAAGTATGCTACGCAAGCGTTACGGTACGGTTGTGCTTGGCAATGAAATCATTTCTTCTTCTACTTCTTTTGTTTACCACAACAAATTTGAGTCACTCACATTTTTACTTCCTTGAGTTTCGTTGCCAAGGGGCGAATTGACTACATTGACACAACTTTCGGAGGCTTTCCTGCCCTACCGGCGTTCTTTGAGGACTCTTATTCATTCAGACTTTCCTACATTGAACCCAGATTTGTAATTCAGGAAGACGTCTGGACACGACAAAATGCACAATAATCAATTCCACATTGTACTATAGTTGTTCTCACTGTGTGAGAAGCTACTTTGATGACTTAACCATTGAACAATGCGATCTTATGTCCTCCGGTGGGATTATTCATTCATTTCCTATGGCAAGTACAATACAAACACACCTACTCTAGATCAGTCCCTCATGAAGGTTGTAAGCCTTGTAGTATAACCCGGCATCACCTTGGTCAGCTGAGTGCCAATGGGAAGCTAAGAAAACGAATCTAAAATTACACTCACCCGACGTGACTTTTTCTTCCACTACAATAGCCTGAGTACATGTACACCCCGGAAACACTTTGACACACTGACTAACACTTGAATAACAGAAGAAGAAGCAGAGGCGGATTGGAGAGAACTTTCAATTCCCTTGGAAATTGAACACAAACAATTAACCAGTTTCAGCTACATCGATAACTCATCCACCTGGGCAAGGATGGTGATAGTGTGCGCACGTTGTTGTGAAGTTGTCGGCTCGGATGATGAGGCCGAGTAAGTGGTCCGCCCATAAAAGTTGACGTTTTGGGAGTTTGCAAGAATTGGAATAGGGCAGGAATGAGCTACTGATCAAGTCCCATACAGGGTTTCAAACTCCTTTGAATATCACAAGGGGCAAAACCAGACGGTGGACGTCGTCATCACAGAGTGCAGCGTTCAACTGTCGAGGCTTCACATGAACATCACAAATGTTTGCAAAACAATCGCATATATGCACGAGTCAAATCTTACTACACATTCACTCTATGTGATTTTATGAGAGAAAACAACAAGTTAAAGCTACGTATCATCTTCTTCACAAGATGATACTCAATGGATGCTCATAGTGTAGAGGTAGCGGTGGTAATTTGCGGAAAGGAGACTTCTTCTGCATATGCACACGAGCATCAGCATTCATTGCCCTTCTTACCCTGCACACACAGACGAGATGAAAGGGAGAGACGAAAAGGGCTTTACTTTGGTCTCCTCATTTCTTCAGTATTAATAATAATTCAGTGTATTCCCTTGTAGGTCGTCACTTCTCAATTGTTATTCTACTGGCCTACTAAACCGCAGAGCCCACAGGCAACAAAGTACATCCACTCGCATACTTTTTTTAACGCAGTCCCTCATCCCCACGAATCTTCACAGTTCTCTTGCTTCCTCTAACCATTATTGTTGAGGCCTCTTTGCTAAGCTGCATATGTGGACATGCTGAACAATTGGCAATTCCATGGTTTATGTGATCACACCAACTTGCGACTCTCTCATGCTTCAGCCTCGTACGCACTACAAAAGCTCATGTACCGTGAAATGAAGTAAACATAATCGTAGAGATATTTACGTGGGCCATGCATACTTATGGGAGGTGTCAAAGCAATTTCAGGAAGATGCACAGTCACACTTGTACTTCTCACATCAAAAGTCCAGCTGATTGTATGTATGACCACACCACAAGAGCCATTGGTGTGTCAACGTTTCATGATAGGTCACAACCAAACGACTCATCCATCCAACCCTTTGGACACGACAGAGGAACTCTTACGTCATAGAATCAAAAGAATATCGAGATTGTCATGAATGCTACTACTGTGAGGCTTGAGGAATGTCCAAGACTTTGGTGACAGCAGCCACAGTTGATCGTAACCATAAAGAAAGCTATTAACATTCAAGTTACTACAACATTTATTGCTTTTATGGGTGTAGTTACAATTCTTCAAATGGGCTGAATCCACCCTACATTCTCGTCCACGTTATAATGTCGACCTATGCGGAGAGTACCGTAAAGTACTTAAATCATAATTGCCTCGGAAATAATAATACGCAAAATCATTATCCCCATCACCGCACCGGTACTGCTCGACATTGACCGTTGATTTTATAAAGCTTCATTAGAGCTCAGTGAGAAGCTGGTGGACCGTAATAATAAGCTCTTTTGTACGACACCACAAGAATAATAGCCAATACTTCGCACTCTGTCTATCGTTTCCTAATTGTAGCTTAATAGTACTGTACGATCGGGTGTTATATCCCAGCGTCATCTGCAGGACCCGCTGCGCAGCGTAGCTTTGTTTTTGCAGTGTATACATGAGTGATTCTACAGTTTAATTAAATAATTAAATAAAATCGAGCTGGTGGTTGCAATGAAATTAATGTTGACAGAGCTCTTTAGCATGCTGATTATGCATGCTTATTGTCTTAAATTTAGACGGTAGTAATAAGGGTAAAACGAATCAGATCGAATTAAAATCTCCCTTTTCCTTCCCACCATGACCACAATGACATGATGATGTGCTCGTGGAAGAAGACTTGTTGGTAGTTAAATGTGCCTAAAGGGCGTAATACGAGAACTCAATTTCCGCCCTGAATAGTATGAAGTCAAGATAGAAAGTGTTTCTTCTTTGCAACCCTCATCATGATGACATATCAAAGGAGCACCGAGTTGTAACGTTACCCTCCATGCGTGCTCGTCATGTATGAACACGACTTCAATACAATTATCCTCTTTGTTTTCATGGCAGCACCATCCTGCAGGTGCTGGAAATTATATCTGAAGGACATTTTATCATTGACTAAGTGAAAACGGGGATTTTGGTGGTTATTAAACGTCAGTTTTAACTTCAAGCGTTGGTTACCTGCACTCTAAACGGAGAAAAAATTATGGAAATGACATAGAAGAGGCAACTTGAGGCACTTGAGGGTGAGATGTGCCGTAATGATTCTAAATTACTTCGTCACAATCATATTTTTTAAATAAACATCCATGAAGAATGAAAGGATTCTTCCGTAACTGGAATCGAAAGAACTGGAATTCTTCTAGATTCAAGTTCCACGCTGAAAGTTCTGTAATTAGTGACTTTACCAACGAGTGCCCAAAACCCATTCAACAATGACAATCAATACAAGGATTCACGCTTAAGCTAAGCACCATTAGATAGCGACACCTATTCAGCTACCATTCTTGAGTCTTTTAGCAAATGCGAAAGGTGTGCAAATCATATCCTCTCTCACCTGCTCACCTAATCAGCATTTTTACGAGCCTACCCGTAGTTTCTTCCCCCGTAAACTTGGCAATAAAGAAGACCTACTATGCAGACTAAATCCTGGCAAGAAATTAACCGGTGAGCATGCAGACAGGAAATGTGATTGTTGTATTTTTAAAGCTCCGATCTCGGCTTCATTTCCCGACTGGAAATCAAATATACTTTACAGAATGCGGCACGTAGGCCCAGGCTTTTTGGAATCGCCTGTCTGCAGTAATAATTTTCAATCTCCTGGTAATGCTGCACTATTCCCATATCACATAGAACTAGGGCAAAGTACAGGAAAAACCCGGCATTGCAGGTTCACAGTCACAATGGCATATGGCATTCCGGTCGGTTGCGAGTGATTTGCAGTCAACATCACTGCAGTTTCGACTGAAACTTTCAGCTGGCTTTGAACAGCAATATCAAAAATTCCAATGACTCATTAACCACCATAAGTTTATATAGTTTTATCCAACAAATTCTACTGCATTCGGCATGGAAAGAATTTTAAAACTGATTTAGAAGAAACTTCCCGAAATAATGCAGAGGGGTGCATTAAAATTTTGATACAAATTCCTCCTGCAAACAACCGAAGGAATGACAAGGAAAATCCATCAGCACTCCTGCTGGCTGACTCCAGCCTACTTTTCACCTCAGGTCGTCAACTTTGTTGGCAATCCGCCACACCAATCTCCGTACAATGCAGCCACCCAGCTAACTAATCAATTTCACAAAGAAGATGCCGCAATATGTCTTTAAAAAATTCTCCCGTTCCAACTGATCCCTTGAAAGCGTGCTTGGCAACATGCTTATCATAATTTATGATGATGAGTGTAAACTTATACGGGAAGAGGAAACTAAGCTTATGCTCTAAAAGGTGACAATGAAAATTGTGGGACGAATACGATCATTCCAAAACGGTCGTGACCATCTGAGAAGATTACTGCGAGGAATTTAGCGGTCACGATGAAGATCATTCTACTGATGATGATACAAATCTTATAGCTTCATTTGGATACGCTCTCTACTACCAGCCAGCCAGTTGCTTTAATTGCGGGTCATTCTATAGTTGCTCAATCACTCGCTAATTTCCTGGTGCTTGAGGTAAAAATATGAGTGGAGTTAATAAAGGATCCAGTGAGCACAGGACCATCACTCTGAAGATACAAACGAGGAAGCAATCATCATTAAGGTGATATGAAAATATCATTGCGCATGTATAGCCTGATGAGCCCGTAGCAATTTGAGCTCTCACAAGTCCACACAGCTAATGAAGTAAGATGGGAAAAGGGTTGAATAACTCGGCTCTGTGCTTGATTTATAGGACACTTGAGTAATACAGAGCTCAGGTAAATTCCTTTGCAGTAGCATTACTGCTAACAACAATGATGATGAGGGAATTTGGGCAGCGTTGCCAACTGCTGCCGCAAGGATGACGCCTTCATGATTCCCACAGGATTTTAGGGAAGAGCAGAAGTATCTGAGGTGAAGACCGGGTAAGAACGAAATAACCTGGATTCTCCCCAGGAATCCTTAGTTTCAGTCCGGGAATACATTTATTCAATCTAATTCTGACTGCAGTCAGTCAATAATATGCTCGGGTGAACTTGCCGGGCCAAGTGTTGTTAACCTGCTGTGTCTTGTGACTCTGTACTTACTTACTACTATATGTGCGAGGATTCATATTGAGTTGATTCAACATGCCACTGATTCATCTTGGAAGGTATTTACCAATAAATGCTTGTGCTAATTTATCTTTGGCCATGAATATGCACACTGAGCTTAGCCGTATGTACAAGGGATATTTAAGTCCTCGCCAGTTGTTATTGTTGCGCACTGTGAAAAAAAGTACTGTATGAAACAATGTGGGGTCTGTATGCATCGAGTTCAATTTGAATTTCACTTGAAGCCTTTAAAACGCTTGTAATTCATTATCTCTGCCATAGATTGTCCATTAGAAGAATCCTTTTTGGTTGTCTTGGCATCCGATTTATGCTAAACAGAATCATGAAGGAGCTTTAATGATGCACGGTGTAGAAGTACGGGAAAGGGATACGGAAAGTATAGTCATTATCACACATCGTAAATTGTCAAAGCGTCAACTATGAGAGCATAAAATGGCACCTGGGTTCATTGGATTATTGTTATTTGTTACTTGGAGATATGTCGTGCTTGTTGTTTTGTAATTATTATTATTGTTGCTTTCTGTAGGGAAGGCTCATTGAGTTGTTGGCATTTAAAGGCTAAACGGAGATTATGTACAATGTGTGGTCGGCTTTCATGATGTTGTTGTTTGCGCAGTTTTAGATGATTTTGTTAGATGGTTGGGGACTGGAAGTAACTTGTTAAGGATATAACAAAAATGTTCAGAATGCAGTGGCTGCAATTTTTCCATTTTTAGTAGTGCTTTTGTTCGAGTTTTAGTGGACTTGTTGTCACTGGAAATGTGGAATCCTTGTAGGTTCAGCATTGCATGATGCATAATAATAATAATATATTAAGTCTGTCATAAAATCCAGATGCATTAGTAAATTATGCTGCTCACAGTTTAAGGTTGCGTGTGTAAATAATCTATTTGATGCGTAGTTGAGGTGACGTCCTTTAAAGGAGTCAAAGCCAAATGTGAATGAAGATCCGCCTTCTAGTATTTTTTTCTTCTCTGGAAGAAAAGACTTTTAAGATATATAGCTGACATTAATGGAAATGTCTCGTGATTGACATTATGCGTCTCATTAGCTCCGCTTGTTTTAAATGCTAAAAGAGCAGGGAGTGGAGTTGTAATATAATAATAATAACTAATGTCTTGATGTATTTTTAATAGTTTCCTCTTCTTTTGTAATAATAGGCGTACAGGAGCATACAGAAGCATTTAATGATGATGAACAAATGATTCCTAATTATAATTACAAGGTCCATGAAGAATCCTGTATAATTTCTAATTGCTGCATATTTATTTATTCAGCTATATATGCAATGTCAATTAGCTCCTGTGGGATTCCTGTAGGAAGAGTGACTCATGATGTCCTTTTGTGTCTCACAGTGTCGCACTGCTGACAGATCATGAGGTGTGTGTTGTAATAATAATTTAAGGGCGGAAATATAATGACAGGAAATGCAAGTACTACAATAGGATGGTTGGGAATTTTGTCTGGTTTAATTCTAAAGTTAAGACTAGATTTTTCCAAGTAGGATTTTTATAGGTGAAGTGCTCCCATTCAGTTTTTATATGTCGGCTGGGGAATGCCCTTTTGAAGTTCCAAAAAAAAAAGTCCATGTGAAGCTCCGATTAAGCACATGTTCAGGTCAGAATGTGAGCAAGATGAGAGTGTCATCTGGAATTGTCTCGTGTAAATGTGAAGAGCAAGTAAAAAGTCTTTAAGAATGGATAATAGTCATCATAATGTGAATAGGATGAGAAAAGCGACTGTTTATGTGGCGTGAAAAATTACAAGTGACTTGAATGTACAAAAAAAAACATTCATAGGACAAATTCTAGTGACTACGGCGGCTAGCTGACGCCATTTTATCAGGATCCATCAGCTCCGCCGCTTTCCAATGCATGACATTTAGTCAGATGAATTGAAGGTGATGAGGCAAATCTTGCTGTTGACGCCTGACTCGTGTTAAATTTCTCCTCCTTCACTTTATATTAGCTGTAGGTCGTCTCGTTCCACTCCTTTAACCTTTAGCATCATACTGTGCATAATATTATTATTATCGTCATCATGAGCTTGGAAGAACCACCTTTGTTGATGCTTGCTGTGTTGAGCACAGAGAGGAAGAAATATAGGCACAGGATGAGATGAGACAAGATGACAGTATGGGACTTGCCATATATGGCACCATCATAAGTGCTGTTGGGATAATTTACAATTTTCCAATCAATCTACCGCAGCACTAAGGCAATTAGCCATGGCTTTTGTAATGACTCCATAGAGACCTCAAAGCATAATGCGTGTGTGTACTTGACTTCCTCCGTGTGTAGCATTTCATTGAGTTATGTCATGTACGTTTTGATCCTCATCGCATCGACTCCGACGTAAAATATCCTTTTGTCATAATGTGTGCTGTTTGAATCATATCCAGCTTTTGCTGTACTACATTAGCACAAGTTTCCATTGGGGCCAAATAGGCTGATGAGGTCGTTTAATTTTGGATTTTTCAGGAGCAGCAGAAGTATGTGGAGCCATGCTAATACTAGACACAGTCAACAGGTATTACTATGCTGAAAAAAGACACTACCCTTCTTCAAGTTCTCAGTGTAATAGAAGGGAAGGGTGTGAAATTCAGTGTGTGTGTGTGTGTGTGTGTGTCTGATTCTTCATTGTGCCTGCCATGGCTACCCGTCAGTCCGGTATCCGTCCGCCGACTAATTTGAGTCCAGCAAAAATCCCGATGCCAGTTGGGTCGGTAGTGGGAGCTGGTACGGTTGCTGCATCGGGTTTACCGAGGCCGTCGGGACTTCCAACTCCAACAATGAAGTCAAATACAAATCCTTCGACACCTTACGACAGTCCTGTACATACACGACCACCGGGAACTCCTCAATCAAGCATTGGTTCCCATAAAGGTAAGTTGTTTGATCTAGTACACGTGAAGTGTGTAAGCATGCATCCTTACAAATCGTGAGGTGAGTGGAGCTGGAATGTTTTAAAAGCTTTTAGAAAAAAGTTTGAATTTTTAGATTTTTTATGCTCTCTTAGAAGGGACAAGCTATTAGTTGTCTATGGTGTTGAGAAGGACAATGATCGTGGGGATATTTAATGGCTTCTGTGTTTATAGTAGTGAGCGGTTTTTTCTATGAAATAAATATTTGGCCTGCGATAACAAGACCAAATAGAAACTAATGTCTTGCACATTGCTCATAAATGGTCTGTGTGGAATGTAAAGATTATATCTTATGAGAAGCAAATGGATGGCAAATTCCCTTGATGCAGCGATTATTAAAACCATTGAGGAACAGCAAGTATAAAGAAGTTATATGTAGGGGTCAGGTATGGAGATTTGGATGGCGATGATTAATTAGGGAAATGTAAAATGTCCTCAACCCATTGAACTCTGATGGATGTTGATAGAAAAGGTGAGGAGGAGCTGTAGCCGGTTTCCTTGTGTATACTTTATCATCACAATGTGAGCTTTACAGATTGACAAAGCTGGCGATTTCCATCATGACAGCATTCAGGTCAGAACGTGGTCTTGTGGTGTGTTGCGGTTGTAAAAAAAAACATCATTCGCATACTTGCTCCCATCTCGTTAAACTTGACTCACTGTCCTCACAGAGAGTATATAAACAGTTACAATCTGCCGCATTAATATGTGTGACTGATTATGTGTGACAACTGCTACTGTGTCACTTGTGGGAGAAATTCATTTGATGTTCATGATTGCATGAGATCGATCACCACACGAGAGTGTGTGTGCGTATTCAAATTCATCCATTGTTATTCTGCCCACTGCTCTATTGTGAGTTCATGCGTTATAGTACACATATTAAGTAGCAGTAAAGTGTGACTCATTGATTGTTGTACAAAGTTGGCCGGCTATTGACACATCATGACGTGATGCGTATTGTTCCATCGTCCCATGTAATTTTATTGAGTTGAATGGACGAATGAATCCATTGTTGATGATCATCGTCTGACATATCAATTTGATTTGCCTCGGTAGTGACATTGTCCACGATAACTTGATCAAACTTGACAATGTCACTGTTAGTGTGATGCAGGTGTGGGAAAATGAATGCAGAAGAATGTCCAGGATTCCTTTTTGTAGCACTTCAGACTTGCAAATGTAATGGGCAAGAAGAGGTACTAGGAAGCGGCACCCAATTCTTTTGACTGATTCAACAAACACCAAACACACACACACACGCATAGTGATTGTCAAGTGGGCTCGATATGGGACCTTCTAAAAGTCAATTAGAATGATATTATTAACTTATCAAACAAATGATTTTTTACAAATGATGACATTCTGTTGAGCCAGATGAGACCTCGACTGTGGGTCTGTTAGCTCTTGCACGTGGATTTGTAAGAGTGTTCACGCCTTTCTGCTAAACTTTCCTGGATATTTACCTCAAGGTTCTTTAGGAGGATTAGAATTGATAAGCGTTAATCAGACCTCATTCATTTTGACGTCCGATGTTTGTCATAACGCAACGTATTATTAGCTCCATCCCATATTTTTCGCAATTGACACACACACACGGTGGTCTCATCACACACACACATACTCGACTATACACGCATTAAATACACACCACACAAGGCTCGTTAGTGGTTAATTTCATACTCTGATGGCAGCTGCCTATTATGTTACTGAATCACTTTAAAGATTCAAATTCCTTGTGGTATCTACTGGAGGATATAGCATGAGCTGAATATATTGCGGTTATCCCAATTTTTGTCCACATCATTATTATTACCCACGTCCCGATTTCCTACTTCAAAATGTTACATGAGCAATCATCTTGTTAATACTGGGCTTACTACATGCTTACATATTCCCAAGTGTGGAACCCAAAGGCAGATATGCACACACTCTCAACTCAAACTTTTTTCTTCTTAAATTTTCCATGCATTTTTTTGGCCAGTGGGAAATAGTGAGCCAAAGATGGATCTGTCGTGATGCTGAGTTAAATGAGCCCATTGTATATTTATTCCCGATTTTCCGCCCAATAATGAGCTTGGCCCACTGCTGCTGGAAAATTATGGAGAAAATGACTTTCTTGTTATAATTTATGCTTGGAGCGAATTGAGTTTTATAATGGAACGTGTATGTTCTTGATGGGTATACTTTTTTTTTAAAAGTTAAGTGCAAATGCATGAACTGTATTCCAATAATTATTCTTTGGCTTGAACAAGTGGGGCATCATTACAAATAGGCGGATGGGTCAGGTCTATTAGCGTGCCGAAGGCGTATGCATGACAAGGCATGAACAATGGGAGTAGGTCCTGGTTACGCGTCCAATAGTCAACATGGCTTTTCCATGATTAAGTCTGCGGGCCAGCTGGAGCAATAAGTCCCCATGGTAATAAATAATGACTGAATGGAGGAACGAGGAGGATATGCTATATTGTCCAGTGGATAGAACAACGAGTTTTGGATAATTTGCAAAATGGACCGACCACTCCCGGCAAAATGACCAGCCTTGCAGTGTATTATTGTACAGGGAATAATTTTCTGGATGCTGGTTCACACCCATCTGCCCATATTATTAGACTATTATATATCATCATTATTTTACTCCTTGATTTATATTGCAGACATGGAGAAGGAGCTAAAAGTTGCTTCTTTGTTATATGTGCGAATTACATACACAGCACAGCCGTGTATGATGTCGTGGTCGAAAGTTTTTTTTAACATCTTGCACAATTTGACGCTTGTGTGCAATATCCCCACTATGTCCAGCACATCCATCATGTGCACAAGTGGATGAGTCTGTCAAGTCGTGTTTTGATACATTGGATGGACGGGGATAATGATGATGAGATGATGGTATACTAGTTGTTGCTTTTTTTCTCAACTTTCTCAGTCAGCTTTGTTAATCAGTTTGAAGAGATTGAGAGAGATGATGTAAAATTGTAGGTGTGTTTTAGTGCACTTGTCGCACTTTTTTGCCCTCTTCCTCCATTACTAACTACTGCAAATGACTCTCATGGACAGTTTCCAATAATAGCGAGCATGAAGAAGAAGAAAAGGATGTGGTGTAAAAAAAAAGTCATCAATGCAGAGACATCAAGAGGTGACTGATGTGAGTGTCTGACTCTTATTGCTTTTGTTGTGCTAATACTGCTGTCATGCCCAAATCCTTGTCTAAAAGTCTTGTGATGATCAGCAGCAGCAGTAACAAAGCGACCCATCCCATGGGAGTTGTCTATGTGCTTCATTTCTTTCACTCACATAAACTAAAGGGTAATTATATCGTGAAACAATTATGATTACCCAGCTATTAGCTATCAGTGTCAAAAATTGTTAATTTCTTGCCCAGCACAAGGTGAAACTGATTTGTTGTGGAGCGTCGTCATCATCATTGGAAAGTATATTATATATGAACAGAAGACTCCTGCAGCCTCTTCCCTGTCTTGGCCCAAATAATAATAATAATAAGCATAACAATAGAAAAACAAGTGTGTGTATTTGAACGTGTGTGTGTGTATGTATGGGTACGCTTGTATTTATTTGTGCAAGTGGAAGGTCACTCGCAGAAGCTCTCTTGTCTATGTGCGCTTACTCGAGAAATAATTCTGGACAAAAGGTGTGCCATATACGTCCACTGAGAAAATTAAGGTGAGGGAGCTAATAATCGTGACGGATTTTCTTATTGTGTGTGCATCCACTTGTAATTGAAAACTTGTGCACTTTTTCTCTGTCCAAAATGCTTGGATATTTACTCTCAGCCGAAATAGAAACAAGGAACAGAGTCAAATGAAAACATGGGAATCTAAATGGTCACCCTGTCTCTGGCAATTATTTGATGCTAAATTGGTGTCCACTTCAAGGCAGAGTAAAAAGTTGGGATAACATTTGCGTGGCTTTTTTATGCATGTGTGTGATTTCTTATATGCGTCTGTATTTGTGTGAAGTCCACTTATTGTGGGTTAAAGTGTCGAGTTTTTACACTGCCAACCTCTGCATCTTTCTTCTGCACTCGTTTGTACTGCTACTTTGGTCCATCTGTAATGAGTTGCAATTTGCATAAAATATATTTCGCTCAAGATGATAGGTTGCAAGAGAGAGACAGAGCACGAGCAAGGGGTGCAGAAGTCAGGTTGGAAGTCACATATATACATGAGATGAATCAGCAGGATTATATCTGCAGAGTTTGAGAGCAAGATATTTGCATAATATGGCAAAGATGTGGATTGAAAATCCCCTATTGACATCGTCAGTAAAATATGTTTCCAATGGCTGGCTGTAGTGTAGATTATTAGTCCAAGAGAAATGGAGGAGGTGTGATCGTGAATGAGTTTTACTGTGGAACAAGGCTTATTATTTCTCTGTGAGTGAAGTGAGATATTCGTGCGAATCTCCTGGTATCTTCCACTAATTTACAGTTCTTCTATCTTGGTAAAAAAAACTTTGGAAATAGCAATGTCTTATAGTAATCAACTGGTTTTAAGTTATGTGTTGAAATTTATATCAGCTTGTTCAGGTTGGTGGTGACAAAACGGGAACTGAGAAGTAGTAAATGGACTCAAATTGCAGATGCAGTGGAAATTGATCCAAGCTCATCTTATCAAGAGCATATAAGAGTTATATTTACAGAGTTGTATACAGTTTAGACGAAAGCAAATGATATCTTGGCCAGTTAGAAATAGTGTGAGGGGACATAGTAATACACACGCCACAGCCGTCGAGTAAGAACAAGGTTCCGGTTTTCTTTGCAAGGAACGTGGAGCGATTTCCATATTCCATACATGGAATGGCTTGAAGGACTCATCTCCCTCACATCACATGTAATACAGCACAGAGTACACAAAAGCAAGCATTGACGTTCTATATACACGTGCCCTAAAAATCTCTTCCGTTCCGTCCTTCTTCTCCATGATAAATGATATGATTTTGTGTGGGTGAAGAAGCTTAAGGTGTAGGTAAACATTTGCGGATTATCCTGTGCAGTACTATACACATAATAATAAATAGAGATTGCACACAGCATTCTAGCTGGGGGGTTAAGGCGTGTGTAAAGATGACTGACGGACTGGACGGCATTAAAACTATACAGGTTGGGAGACGGGACAAAAGGGCTGCTGCCACTCTTGTCACCCTTGTTCACTTGATCTCGTCACTTTTGTTGAAATATACTTGGGTTGAGAAGTTGAGTGGTTTAGTCGTCATTTGGCTTTCCAGCTGAAAGCTCACCCACTTGTTGGCTCCCCTGTACAATATAAATACAAGTTAGCAGTGTGCCACAGAGTCAGTGCAGTATTAATGTCTCTCTCCTTCGTGTGTTCCTCCTTCGTGACTGTGAATGTTTAGTATTTCATTTTGCTAGAGTATTCAAAAGCCTTTGCAAGCTCGTGTATATTAATAAGTAATTACACCGCGGAAATTTTCAACATTGCTCAAAGAGCGAGAGGGCAAGGAGAGAGGTGTCATATACACATCATTATCAGCGCCCGTACACACTCTGCAACAGAATATAAGCCCCGTTGCCTGCAATCTGATACTTGGACAGCCGTTGGGACCACACTGTTTTGGATCTTATGATGCCTGTGGCTCAAAGTCAGTCCGGTATTTTTGATATATGCATCATCATAATGATTAGTACTCTGTAAAGGGATTATTGAGGGAGTTAGAATGTGCCGTAGCGGCTCTCCCAGTCTCTCGCGAGCTTTTTTTTCTGAATCCTTCAAATGGTTTTGTATCCATTATTATGTCGTGTGCAAAATGTCTCACTGTTACATTGCTTTGTATTTTTCTGTAGCAGCAATGAATAGTTTTATTGTGAGATAAGCCGCTTTCTTTTTTTTCTTACCAATATGTTGGAATGTCATTCCTCAGCAGGGTTTGTTTTTATTATTACGACCAATGATGAGTGTGTATGTCTTATGTCATTGGAGTTTTTAGTGCGGTAGATATTCGAGAAAAGTAGAGAAAAAGTTGTAAGCTTTAGAAGAGATTAGATCAGGGTGTGAGTGTGTGTGTTTATATTCGTTATGTGAAGTTATGTGAGGAGCTGTCGAAACGCCTACATCAGAGTTAGATTGTCATTGTTATTTTTGCTCCTGTTGTGCTTGGTAGTTTTATATAGTTGGCGAGCCTGTGTAGTTGTTGTTGTTAGAATTAGTAGCATGTATGGTTTCCAGGCTTTGGTTTTGTTGAATGGAAGAGATGGAGGAGGTTAAGCGTAGAAATGGGATAGGAACATGCTGCTGCTTCTTCCAGTTAAATGAAGCGGTAATAATATGATGTGAAAATTAGTCGCGAAGGCATTAGCCAGTGACATGGCTCGTCTGAATTTAATCATCCCAGCGTATATTTTTGGGGGAATTTTTTTTCCAGCTGCAAATTGAATTAACCTTCGTCAAGTTCAGGGTGGTGAGGAGAGGACTCACCTTAGTGTGTTTTCATATTCATCATGTGTGTATATGCTTTGAAGGTTGAAGGGTTATTACCGCTGGAATCCAACATGGTTTACCATTAATGCTGTAACAGCAGGTGGGACTCTGTGTGTCCTCGTCATCACCTTTTCCAATTGCCCATAATCTTACTTGCATGATGTGGAGCAACAAGTAGTCGGCAATCTTTAATTTCATTAGATAAAGTCACTAGGAAAAAGTTAGTGTTATTGCTTACATTTCTATGTTGATTTTTCAAAGGACAGAGAGAGAGAGAGAGTTAAAAATGTAAGTAGCAGGAAGGGTTGAAGGGGTTAAGAAAAAATGCGTTTTTAGTGCGTAGGTAACCCACACACTGAGCCTGTACACAAGAGATGAGCCATATGAGCAGCCCACGCAGTTTTTTTTTCGTATTATGAGCTCGATCAGGAATACATAAGCACTGTTTTCTTCTTATTATTGTAATGGATTTAATTGAGAAGGTCTCTGAAGAGACAAAGGTTTGCTGGAGACGAGTGTTGGTCAGTTGTTTTCATTCTGAATATCCTCGCACCACCGTGTCTACTCTTATGTATTAATGATTGGAACTTGCTGTTGGTATGTGTGAATTTTTTATGTAATCTCACAGATATGGACAGTTGGGAGCGTAGGTATAGCGATGCTGGTAGTAGTGGCCGTCGCGACTCAGGTAAAATCCAAACACTTAAGTTCTGCCTCAACTCACTCTTAAAATTCGTGGGGGTGGGAATGGTTGGAGAGCCGTTTATCCGCAACAACAAGCAAAGGAGTTTTTTTCTGACAAACTTACCACTAATCTTGGTGGAAGAGGTGCATACAAATAACCCCCTTGATTTTTTTATACATAATCATACTGACTTTGGTAACCATGAACATGAACTGTGAAAACTATTTCAATAAATTAGAATACTATACACTTGCTGACGTAATGCCGGGCTATGTGAGGGAGTGTGTGTCAGGACGACTCAACTTGTCTGCAAATTCACGCATCATTTACCCCGCTGGCGGAATGTTAACCGTGATGAGGGTCATTCTATGATGTGCAAAGAGCAGGCACAGTGTGCCAAATGATCATTTTTAAAAGCATCCATAATGGGGAGTTAGGAGTTACCAGCCAGGCAGTCGCTAAGGATGTTCGACCTTAAACTTTACCTTTGCCAAAGGATATAAGCTTTTTCTTTCACCCTCCTCATATGCTCACCATCATCTCCCCGTATGTTTTGCAAGTACTATCATAACCGTAAAGACACATCCATAAAAAGCACAGGGTATAATAATACACTTGCTTTCTATTTACCACGTTGACGTTAGTGATAAGTTGCCATGAGGAGGGAGAAGTAGTGGAGTTTATGAATAGGAAAACGGTGTAGAATATAAAAAAAAATATGATCCATAATATAACACATGTTGGACTTGCTGATTCAGACTTTTATAGTGGACGAAAGATTGGTCTCGCAGTCAGTTTATGGAAGATTTTATTAATGGGATAGTAAGAATTTTGCTTACTACGTCCATTCATGTTGTGACCTTTAAGCCTTTAATGGAGAACAATGAGACTTGACAGTATAATTTATATTTAGTTTTTACGCACAAATGTCAGACTTGTTTGTGGTCTCTAAAAGTTATTAGAGAGCTGATTAGAAAGATGGGATCAGTACTGATCTTCACAAATTGTCTAGATGTGTCCTCAATCTTTAATCAGCCCTAAATTTTTATAAAGTCTTATCAAGTGGTTTGTAATTAGTCGAGTTACTCGAGGGGACATGTGTTCATTCCCTTTGGTAATAAAATATATATATATATACGTGAAGGATTGTAATTGCAGCTTGAAAGTATCAAATGTACTACTTTTGCTGTTGCTGGTGAGGAAAGTCATGTGGTTATTAAAGGTGGAAATATTGAGGTGGAGATGATGATGATGATTGCAACTCCAGGGATGGAGTTTTGGGTGGAATTAGCACAAGGGAAGGTTGCTGTATGGAGTGTCACGACGATGTCTGCTGGAAGGTTTAATCCATTCTGATTGACAGTAATAATTTCCAACGTGTTGGATGGACACACGTGTATATAGTCAGGCAGTCAGTCATGTCAGCTGCTCTGTTTTAATACGCAGGGATGTGCCATTCTTATGTGTTCAATATGAGCGTCATAATAGTATGCAAATTGCGTAGAGAAACAATTTCGCATGTGACCGTCAAAATAGGATTGTAGGTGGAGGAGATGTTTGTATGTACATTTGTTTGTATGTAATGATGACGGTGATGATGATGAAAATGTGGAAAAAAATTGTACGTAGTGGGATACTCGAAGGTTTTGCTGGAATGAGTTGGTCGTGTGGTGGTTTCCTAAGCGTAGCTAATGGAGCTTTGTAATGTTTATAGGTTGGGGTTATGGGCAAATGGGTTGGATTTATGAGCTGGATAATTTGCACTCATTTATTTTTATGAAGTGAGCTGGACAAGTGTAGTGTGTGTGTGTGCATGTTTGAATGTATTGTGAGTGTGTGTGCTGCTACTGCTGCCATTTGTTCATGTGTGGTGTAATGTTTGTAAAGCGTCATTGGTTTAAGAATTTATGCAGAAGGGCAAGGATGACATTAAAAGTTTGGCGAATGGCCCATTGGCACTTTTCCGTTTGTTTTACAGAAAATTATTATTACTACACTTTACGTACTGTGTGTGAACGTATCTAATCTAAAGTAACAATTATGAGTAGTTGTGTGCATGTGGTTGTGTGTGTAAGTATACGTAATGTTTTAATGTGGTACTGCTGGTGGTGGGGGTGGATAATGAATTGCCTTCTCTCGCACTCCTTTCAACTTGCTTTTGCTTTCAAGGGAAGGAATATAAACTGGTTTTGAAAATTATGGACATGATGATGATGAGCATGCAAGTTGAAGGTAATGTTGGTTTCTTTGCTCCTTTACAGAGGTTTTGACAGAAGACACGGATAGCTTTATTATCGGTGATGTTGTTTGGGTTGGCGGTGCTAAGCGTGGTAAGATAGCCTACATTGGAGAGGTGCAGTTTTCCAAAGGCGAGTGGGCGGGAGTAGCCCTGGATGCTCCGTTGGGTGAGTTTTTCTCATATTATTCAACTCTTTGCTGTTGTGACTCAGCCAGTGACTGTGACTATTGAGACGACAGGGAAGGCTGTTAAAATATGTGTATATATATGAAGACTTTTAACTACTTCCAGCAGATTATCACAGCTAATAAAATGTTTATGCCTGGTTTGTGTGATTTACTGTGGGTGTTTTATAGTTTTTCTTGTCTACGTTTCAGGTAAGCATGATGGAATGGTGCAAGGAATTCGTTATTTCCAATGTGACCCGATGCATGGGACGTTTGCTCGCCTGTATCGGTTGACACGGCGACCGCTTCCTCCGTATGACAATGATGATTGCTTCCTTCATGGCCAAACCCCTCCAAGGTGCTTAGCTGACTACAGACGATCCCCTTCCCCATTTCGTTCCAAGTCTCCTAGTCCAGGACCAATGACACCGACAAGATTGGGAAGCCCACCACCAGCTGCTAAAATCGGTGACCGTGTGATAGTACAGAGTTCCTCGGGGACCAAGAGAGGGATCTTGAGATTTATTGGCACCACCATCTTTGCTCCTGGTGAGTGGGCTGGTATTGAGCTGGACCAACCGATTGGGAAAAATGATGGCAGCGTGGCTGGCCATAGGTATGAAATTCATACTGAAATCAATTTAATTTTGTCACTAGTCGAACTTGAATGTCTCATGGAGTCTTTCCCTTTTTTCACAGATATTTCACTTGTCCCGACAAGTATGGACTTTTTGCTCCAGTCTATAAAGTTTCAAGTTCGCCAGCCAACCGACTGACGACACCCACACTACGTAGGCACGGGTCGCGGGAGTCCATGTTGTCAAACATGTCAAGTATCGCCTCCTCATCCGCTCCACGTGCTATGAGAGTACGTCTCTTTTCCCTATCTAATGCTAAGCTGGAATACAAGAATAATAGTCCAGTAATAATAAAGACTCATTCACGCTTTGCTTCACATCACTCAGCAAATTTAACAATGGACTTATGTATGTACTGTACACCTTATACATGCTGATATTGAAGACTGTCAATTTTTTGGTGATACAGAGAGGTCTTGTTTCTGCTAGAACGGGTACCCATTGTCTACCGACTTGTGCTTTGCAGGTTATAACCCTAATCATTCATAACAATCCGTTTTGTTACCTCGTTCAACTCACATTTTGTCGAAATTTGTGCCATTGGTGCGCGGGAAAGGGGTTACCATGTAGAAATCTGTGTTGTCTCATGACGTCCACACTGTAATTATTGTTGTTTTAAATTCAAAACATTGCCAACATTACGACGATCCATTCCGTGTTTTCTACACTCTCAGTAGCTTGTCTACTGTGTGTAATTACACCTAACCAAATCAGACACGACCGACTTTCCCCTGTGGTGGCGGACTTGTAAAGAAACTGAGTAATTCTAACTTTGTTGCGGCTGCCACTGGGGAAATAAGTTCAACTTGCCGTATCGTAATTATAATCCCGAGAAGTTTTGTGCTGTTGCTTTGAAAGTGGATTGTCAGTTCCCTTTTTATTCTCTTTATCCGTCGTCATCACGTCTCTACTTATTTATCAGTGTGTTGGTCACTACTGCTTACACACATGTACTACCACGACAATGTCATCTGACGGCGAAAGTGCCTTTAACATAAGATTATAATTATATGCTTTTGGTCACAAATATCTAGACGCTGGTTGAGGGATACCATGGACAAACGTGACGTCTATATAACATAAAAATATACTCATGCGGCTCGTACTTGGCTTAACATTTAGAGGGATTTAGGCAGCCAGTGCAGAAATAATAAAATTTGCGGGGTTTCTCGGTGACTAACCTCAAGTCTGGCTACACAAAAACCTATATGGGCCGACTCAGTCCAATTATGGGTTTGCTGCACTCGTGCTCACTCATCAAGCTAACTAACGTAGACAGAAAGAAGAGGGGATTTGTAATGGGGAAAAATATGATTTTGTAGGAGGGATCTTACGACAGTGATACCTTCTAAATTAGATGACCTTGGAATCATCCACATGAGGCCTGCGAGAACTTGACGGATTTCCTTCCCTATCTTTGTTTTTCCCCCAAGTTTAAGCCCTAATCAAAGGGAAAATACATTGTTTTCTCACAGCTAACCATCTCGTAGATTCTACAAATCTTGGTACTTTCTAGTTATTTTCAGCTCTTGATACTATGTGGTGCTCCAGGACTTCCTATGGTCCACAAAGTTTCTGCTTACACCAAGCTCCTTTCAACTATGTGACATATACTTATTAATGAGCATCGTCATGGGAATAGGAGGGACATCTACGTAGAGTAAAATAAGTTGTACCTGCCTCCGTCCATTCCACAACTTATTCCGATGCAAGTGACCACAGGTGGTCTACTTAAAAGTATTATCAAGTTAACAGAGAGATGATTATAATTATTATTACTACGGTGATTTAAACAGTCAACCAGTTGACTCTATATGGTGCAGGATATCATTCTATATACTTTTTATTATCTTTGTAACTGAACTGACTGCTAACCAAGTTTACATATACATAAATACATATATATATATATTTATATGTATGTATATGTGTGTACATATATATGTACTGAGCTACAAGGGTGTCGTCTCTGTTTTTTTTTGTAATCATTAATAAGCACTTTAAAGGCATTAATATTGATGGTGGATAAATAAATGTTAACCACGGACGTTTCTTTTATCTTCTATTAGCACTTGAAGGATCTTCATCCTTGTCAGGACTATGCAGTGTCTTAAAGTACTTATGAAGCAGCTATAATTATAATATAGTGAAAAGCATCCGTGTACACCATGGCAATGAAATATATTATCATCCAATTAATGCACCAGCACACTTATCACATTCATTTCCAACTTCCGTTCGGCATATTTGTGACCATTGCAAATTTTTTTTATTACTTCCTTTTCAATCAACTCAGCACCAATTCGTATGTACCGTGTGTGTTTTGCAGTAGTGACATGAAAAAAGCTTGAATATCTCACACAGCTCTGATGAAACTATGAGCAGGAAATAAAGAGATAATGGAAATATGGCAAGCGGGTTGCGAAAAAAGGTCAGGAGGTAGCGCTGGGATAAGTCTCCCGAAGTATATACACTTTTCTCCCCTGGCATCTCCAACGCACTGGCAACAAAATGAATCCCCTTCATGACAAAATGAGAGTTGACTCGTCCATGAACTTGTATGACCTGGAAGAGGGTATGATTTTCATCCATCTTGTATGCAATAGGCCGTGTTGCAAGAGAAAGAAAAGCACTTGGAACAATTGCTAACAGAGAGAGACTTGGACAAGAATGAAGCGGCTCAAGCCAACCGAAATTATGAAGAAAGGATACAGGAATTGTTGGGAATTCAACAGATGCTTGTCAAGGTATGGACTCGTTCTAAAGATACAAAAACACACGCACACATATGAACAGCGGGTAATTTTCTACTTTATGCATCTCTAATATGTGATGAGGCATCATTAATATTCCCTCCGGCATGCATTTTCTAACAACTGCAATAATTTCGCAATGTTTCCTTTAGGATGCCGCGGGCATAAAAGAGAAATTCTGCCCGGAATATTCGCTATTTCTTTGGGGGAAGTAGGCCAACATTGGAAATGTTGGTAGGAGGGAAATGAAAGTGTGAGAGGGCAGGTGGTTTATTGAAGTTAGTGTTTACTCAAACAAGACAATCATGATTGCGAGATTGAATGCGCATTTTCCTCCTTACATGAGGCGTAGTAGATATTGGAAATGAAATGTATTTTATGAGTGCATGTAGTACAGACTTTACAACTGATTCGTTGAATATGAAATGCTCTTCTTCTCTTGATTCTGAGAGGAAAGGTTGATTTGTGAAATTGATAAACTTACTATTTCTTTGGCTGGATAGCAACAAGAAGACTGGATGGAGGAGAAGGCTCAACTAGTGGAGAAAGTTGAAGACCTGGAGGAGGAGAGCAAGGCGGTGAGAATTGCGTTGGAAGAAGCACGAAAGGAGCATGAGGACCTTTTGTTTACCTATGAGGAAGAGAAAATTAACCAAGCGGATTCTCTAGCTCGACTCTGCGGCACTGAGGAGAGTGAGGATACTGCCCCATTGAAACACATGATCCAGCAGTATTCGGAAAAGCTGAAACAACGTGAGATTGAAATAGGAAAGTTAAACGAGAGATTAGCCAAGCAGCAGAAGGAACTGGACGCTGCTAGAGCACGGGAACAAGAAAAGGAAAATACGATTAAGAAACTTGAGAGTCAAGTTGATGGGAATCAGCAGCAGATACGCCAAATGGAAGAATCCTTAGCTGCGGAAATTGTCCGTACGTACGATCAATACTTTTCTATCCTAACTCATTTGACCGAAATTGAACAGCACTATTGTGTAGCTTTGTGGAGCTCATCCAACTTGCATTGCACTATTTACGTCTTAGTGAGCTTGTCATTTGACCTTTTTGGCAAAGTTTAATGACATTCTGTGGCAGAATTAAATGAGCTTTTTGTAGTGCATTATTCAAAACCTACTCAGGCCACGCCATTCGCACAAGTTTGAGTGATTCACATGGAGACATAAATTTTAATTTCCACGGACGTGTGTGTGTACTTTACAGATTCTCAACACGCGATCGCCACCCTGGAGAAAGCGCATGCTCGTAAGTTGGAAAATGTTACCAACTTTGGTCAGCGTGTTCAAGAGCTCAGTTCAAGTCTCATCAAAACCATGGCGGAATATGAGGAGCTCAAGGCTGAAAAATTGAAACTTGTAAGCTATGGGCAAAAACTTTTAAACTTTGATAGTTGAGGGCCT
>JAQIWI010000064.1:0-85927 GCA_034698825.1 Deuterosminthurus bicinctus
AACTCATATGTCTTGAAAGGTGCGATGGAAAGCACCCTGAGGGAATATGATGAGAATTAAAAGCGAAGGCTCCATAGTTTTATGAGATTATTACTGACATCGATCAAATTGGATTGAAGGCTGCGAGCTCAGACCTTAAGATTCCGAGCGTCTTGACAAATTTTTCTCGGGTAATTGCAACCTGAGGCATTCATGCTCCTGCCGCCTCAAAGACTCCAGGCATAATGAAGGTCCATGCAGTTTTTCTCGGTGTCAAAGGATTTGCAGGGCTCCTCCTTATGTCGTTCAGGGTTACTTCTTCAATTTATTTATTATTGCAACGGCAGCATCTACAGCCAGCCGGCTATTGGAACCCAAGTGCATTCCATGCCTCCAGCTGCTTTTCCGACTACTTGAAAACTCTTTGCATGGTTTATTATTATGTGACAGTCTAACGGAGAAGGATTATTATGAGTAAGTGGCTCTAGTATATGTTATTTACAAGGATGGGAGCTTTTATTTTCCATGTCGCTGCAGACGACTGCTTTAGTTACCCAGTGTATGTTGGAGATGAAAGAGTTGTGTGTCGGGTGGTTGCAATTAGAGATTAGCTTTACAGGATGAAATAATGTTTTGCCGCAAGGCCATGGAAACGATGACGTTTACAGAATATCCTTTGAATTAAATTCGGCACGCTTGAGGAGGGCCTTAAAAAAGTTTGGTTTAATCTGATTGATTCAAGCTTGATTATACAAGGGATTCAGAGCTTGAGAATAGAAGCGCCTTGACTAGGAGTGGTAACGAAGACGTGGGGGCTGATGTCTTCCATGGGAAAATGCACATCATAGTATTTGGTCTTGAGTGTGTGAAGCAAGCGGTCCAGTTGGTTGGCATCCACCAAGGCAACCATGCAGCCACCCCACCTGAAAGCAATCAAATCAGATTAGAAACTGCGAAGGGCCTAATCATTGTAGACAAAAATCCGGGATATTGCGGAGGGATTTTGTGGCTAGAAAGAAAAGAACTGTTTAGGGTCATTTGTTGGTCGTCTATAACCTATTGCCATGAAATGGAGACGAAGTAGAGATATAATAAATAATCCTCTAATGGACTCAAGAGGCATGCTCATGAGTATTGAGACGGGAGGGGAGCTATAGTGGGAATTCTCTAAATTCATTATTTCATCTCATTAGGCGTGAGTGGAAGTGGAAGCGGAGATGATTACGCGGCGCATGAATAGACCACACCACGTTTTCTGATCTCTTTTCTCCAGTCGCTACAACGCCAGTTTCCGCTCTGGCAGCCCTAATAATAGCGACTGACGTTATTCTCCGAATTACTCAACAGGCTCATGTCGGCGGAAATGAGAGGAGAAAACTGGGAGGGAAGCATCCGAGTGGAACTTTCTTTCCTTCATATTTATTTCACATACTACACACTCACAAACACGCGCACAGATAAGCATTTACATCAGCTCACCATCAGTCCCAATGAGCTTCATCTTGTTGTAACGGAGAATGAGCCGGCTTAGTTGCTTCGGCCCATCTCCCCACACGCTCCCGCACTTTCTTCCGTCCCATAACAGCCGGAGAAAGCGAACTTAAGACCTGCGTCTATCTCACAGTAATCACATTTCGCGGAAAAAATCCAGCGATAGGAAAATGGATATGTTGCTAGTTGTACTACAGCCAAAGCTGTGAAAACATGTGGGATGAGTGGGGCATTGTGTCAGCTCCCGGTGGCATATTGACGATATATATGGAAGTCGACGATGGGAAGTGACAAATCCGGACTATACTCTTTTCCTTTCAACTCACCGGCCCATTCATCCCATCTTAAACCCTTCCATTATTGTTGACAAATTACAGTCTACATCAAGTTCAAATGCCCTGTTTCCTCTACATCCCGACAAACTTGCTATAAAATAATCTTCACACATTGTGTGGCCGCCAGAGCTGGCATCTTTCTCATCGTCTCTACTCTTTCTATATTGAAATCTCTTTTGATATCACATCTCCCATCTATTTCATCCCATTTTTTCCTCGGCTCATCCATATTTAGAAGTGGAAATGAAGCCTGTGAACGATCCCTGTTCACGACATGTTTCACGAGGATGAATATATAGCTGAATGCATGAAATATATGTGCTGGACTCACCCGGCACCGGTTAGTCGAGCCCCGTGGGAGCAACTCTGCGCCAAGTGAACCAGATTGTCCAGCATGGGATGGGAGCACTCGTACAGCTCTCGCAGACTTTGGTGACTCATGTTCATCAGTTTGCCCAGCTGATGCAAAATGTCCCCACTAGCTGACTCCTCTTTGCAAATGGCTCGGAATAGCTCCACTCGACCCGCTTCTGTAATTCACGTCCGCAAGAGAAAAGCCTCACTTTATTTTTCCGGCCATTAGGGATGATTTAGGTGGTCTTCTTACCGGAATAAACATGCTGAATCCTTTGTCTGAGCTTGAATGTCAAGTCAGAACTAAAGCTGCTCTTGATACTAGACTTTTCTTTCAACCAGTTACTGTCTACGCCAAGTTTTTGCTCCAACTGTAACCACAACTTAATTATAGAAAAAAAGACTCAAGGGATCTCGGTCTTACTCACCTCTTTGACAGTGTAGGCTTCTTTATGAAGCTCTTTGTCAACCAGCTGGAGAAGTTGGTCCAGTGTTGCTCTGAGCTTTACTTGCAAATCCAGAGGTTTCGTCATGTCATCCAATCCCAGACCTTTAGCATGAGCCAGAACGTAGGTGGCAAAGCGACATTCAGTCACGCGGTAATTGTAGCTATCGTTGGCTGCCTTATTAGCCTCTGCCAGACTGTGGGCCACCACGAAATTAGCAGCCGCAGGTAAGAGTACGCTTGTGGCACTTAATTTCGGTACGAACTCAATGAACTGAGCACACCCTTTACACCACAAATATGGTCAGAACTGAATGTATGCAATATATGCGGCAAGTCATTATTAATTACCCGCAGTGGCAAGCATTGCAATGGCCTGGTCCATTCCGCCACCAGCTGTCCCAATAAACCTTTCCGACCGGGCACTCAAGTCCGCCACTTCTTTTTTCGTCAGTCTCACCTGCAGAAGAACATTGTACGGATTGCTCTCATCGTGTCTCATGACCCTTTTTCATACTTGAGACTTATAGCTCTGCATTCCCTTACGTTGTTCCCAACAAGAGTTGCAAGCGCAGAGGCGCAGACTAGAGCACTTGAGCTGGAAAGTCCGGCTCGTTCAGGAACACGACCATCAATGCAAAGTTCCAGGGAAAGGGACGAGTTTTTCAACAACTCCGTCACCCCTACGAGACCACACAGGAAGTACAGATGCCATTGCGGAGCTTCTCCGTCCTTCCTTCCGCCTAATATTTCCCTTTATTTACAAATATTTAATTTAAGCTAAATATTTTAACCAACCAATGGACGATAAGATACCAGCGAGCTCATATGTTGTTTTTTACATGAGCAGCACAATACAGTGTAGAGAGTAGTAAAAATAATTCGGCTTGCCTTGCGTCTTCTACGGCACATTGGAAGGGGCTATATTTGTCATTGACGTTGACAAGCTTTACAACCGCTTTGGAATCTGTTGGGACGGTCCGCCCAGCAATGACAACGCTGTAAGAAATTGCCATGGGAAGGACGGGATAACCGCAGTAGTCGATATGCTCCCCGATCAAATTCACACTTGATGCCAGATAAAATAAATAAAAGACCCATGGAACAAAAAAGGCTTGACGAGTCTATATAACCAGCTTACCGGCCAGGCACGCGAAGGAAGAACTCAGGCGGATGGCTAAATGCATCTTGGAATTTGTTGCGAATGAGCTGAATGCGATCAGCGGACAAAGCAACGTCCAGTCGCTCTTCAGTAACATAATCCTGCTCATCAACACTTCCGCTTGGCTGCGTCCACATGATCCACACAACTCGCTTTAACTCAAAGCTATAGAAATAAAATTAACGGCATAAACCCTCCCAACTTGCAACTATAATAAGCTCTTGGATGAAGAGCAGAGCTGACTAATTCTACTCACACTGCCGGTTCATGTTCCCATGTCAATTTACTGAGATAAAGATCAATCGGGGAGTAATTTGAGGAACGAATGGCTCTGCAGAACGCATTACAAGACAAACGAATGGCTTACCTGTTCCAGAATGGAGCAACTGTCAGGATAATTAATGCTTCTGCTTGTGCTGGAATTGCTTACGGCCCTGTGTCTTCCTATTTCTCACTGTGCAATTGAACGTGTGAAGCTATATGAGTGAATGCTTGAGCATGTTTCCCACCAGCGACACGTCATTCCTCTTAATAGTATCTCTCCGTCGCTCCACATAAGCCTACAAGTGCATTTATCTGCAGGCTAAGCCAAACAAACAGTGAGCACAATCAGCCACACAACACAATGCTCACACGTCCACAAAAACACATTTATTCCTACCAGCCTCTAAATTAACTGACACGCATACGCAGCAATTTCCCCCATTCATAATCTACTATCCAGTTAGAACCTCTCTCCATTGCCCGCATTCACTCCATTCTCACGCTGCAATCCCTCAGCTGTTGATCATGGTCCGACCATGACACAATATTTCCTTTCAAAACATTTCCAATAATCAAGGTCGAGTACTACTGTTTGCTAAATGGATTAATCCCACCCAGTACATCCTCAACCATTGCTCATATAAAGCTTGAATCAGAAAATACGAAAGTTAAAGTGGTGGTCGTAAAGAGTATAGATAGAAGGAAAGGATTATTTCCATCCTCTACGTCCGGATGTGCTTATGCAGATTTTAAATGCCACCTTAAGCGCATTCCGCCATGAATGCCATTAGTTATATCGGAATTTATGGTGCCATCTGGCGGCTCAACTTGTCGCAAGCTAACTTTTCCAGGTCATTACTATTAAAATACAGAGTTCATTAAATGAACATAAGACAATGTAAAACTGGAACGGGGAGAGCATGAGTTTATATACGATATACGTGCCCACAAGCAGGCCCAGGATCAACTGAGTAAATGAAGAGTAAGAGGAGGAAGCTACCACTAATCCTTCCCAATCATTTCCTCCCACAGGAAGCTGCTGGCTGGAAAATGTGAGGGCGGATGTGGTGGGTCTCAAATGTGGACTAATATCCCTGTCTCAAGCTCCCCATGAGCAAATCCCTTTTAATCTTAAACTCATCTTAGCCATGCGGCAGAGAAAGCTTAGAATGGAAAGACTGGCAGATGTTTGCTTACATAATTGCTCATCTTTTCATCTCAGGTCCTCTTACAACACGATCTGCGTCGTCCAACACAACTGTCTTGTCTCAATGTCTCTCATTAACTCACCTGTTCTGCATGTAGACACAAGAATTATTTCTGCCGCAATAATTATTACCTTTGATGCTGAGATGCTTTCAAGAATTCACTGGGTGGACACGTGGAATGTTGTATGAAGAGGTAGAAAGGCGGATTTGGTGGAGAAAGTCAAAAATATCTTCTTTCTTCTACTCCTGCTTGCTTACCCTTCCCGCACAATCAAGGAGAGCAATGGAGTCGGGAGAAAGCTCCGCTATTCACCGCAAAATTCTTGAGGAACAATTCAGACTGTAGAATGCCCACTCTTAATAGCTAAAGCATTTTAAGTCTCCAGGTGGCAGCTTTTCTTATCCTTTATATTTCCTCTTCATGAATCCTTTGTGAATAATTGCTGTTTCTTTTTGTGAATGGATTTGTGCGGGATAAGATAAGAGTTGAACAAGTGGGAAGTTGACCCTGCCACGAGGACTACGGAAATGTGAGGCATCAGTCACGCGGTGAGCTTGGCGGAGCGTAAGGGAGCTTTTGGAAATTGAGATTCTTTGGTGGACAGAGATGAAGGAGATGCTGGGAGTAGTTGGAGTGGACTCCATTAAAGCCAAGAAGCAAAGGGCATACAAGGAAGATCACCTTCTATATAGTATGAATTCTCATTCCATTACCTTTCCACTCAACTCCTACCTTCAGATCCAATAAAATCTCAAGTATGCGGACGATGATACGGACAAAGTGAAGCTGTGAGCACTTTCCTTTTCAATTTGGGAAAAAATATTAGGAGGACGTGTGTGTATTTATTTGCTGTGGCGGCGAGAAGCGATGAAATGGAGTGGAGTTTGTGAGCAAGGGCGTGAGTGTGTCAAGAGTGTGGGCAATTGCTCATAGCTTCTGTGAAAAAAAAACTTGTTGGTTTTTTCATCTGAGGGATGTGGAGAGAGGAGCGAGTGATTGGAGGTGGAAAGTCTGGGAGTTAATCGGCCGTTAAGGGTTCTGGGAATAACGAGATTAGTTAAGCCACATGTGGGATGTCGTGTAAGCGAAAGGAAAGCAAAAGGGACGGAGATGAAAGACTTGTTGAGTGCTGTTGTGATGCTCCAGAGAGGTGCCTCATGGTCCCTTCCCTCATTTCTCCAAAACCAACAGACGGACTCTCAGTCTGGGAAGACTTAAGCTCTTGAAAGCATTGCCACATACATTGCCCACTGCTCTCTTCTTTGTAAACACGCGAATCAGGATTCGCTCAAAGTAAAATCTCTCTCTCTCTCTGTGCTTATAAACTCCCCCGTCTACCTTTCTCTTCCTTTTTCTTCTCAAACTCTCCCCCGTGATGATGAGAAAATCAAAATCCTAATAATACCCCAAACCTGTAGACACAATCAAAGGAAAGCAATTCCCTTCAAAGTTTCCATTACCGCAGGGATTTTCATTAGAGCAGCTCCAGTCCGGAATTTCCACGACCCGCCGCACACCTCCGCCACCGCCACAACCGCTCTCATCTTCCACGGCCGACCAATCAGACTGGACTAATTAATTTTTCAGCCCCAGCGGCAATTAAAAGAAATCGGCCGTGTTTCCCCACCAAATGCAGTTGACCCCAGGAGACAACCGTCTCGTATAGTGGCCGCATGTGGCCACTAAATCTCAATACGCACAGTCTTCTTGTTAATTGTTCCTTTGAGCAAGCTCTCCTTTATTCATCAATGTGCTGCTGCCACTGACCGAGTACCCGGAAATGCCAATGGGATCGGAAAGTTGGTTGTTGTGTAATGACCTTCAGGGTCAACGTGAGTTGAGTGGGTCGTTGATGGCAGACATGACGGAAGAGAAAGAAAACTTTGGTGGAGTGAGAAGAAGAAAGAAGATGGAAATGAGCGTATTTTAAGTGGCCTACGTCTGGAAGGACATAAAGGCCAGGAAGACTCTCGTAGCTCTATTTCCACTGACGTGACAATAACGAATGGGGCTGTGAGAAGCTTAGCGTTGACGAATGAATAATGAGAACAGCAAGGGATATACGGCTGGAAGAAAACTTTCCCGAGTGCTTTTCCGCACAAGACGCCCTCACAATCCCCGCAGATTTCGTAGACATCCCGACATTGGACATGAAAACTATTTCAGCTGGCTTAACATCGCACACACTCATTGACAGCCAAGTAGAATTTCCTGTCGAGTCAAATGACTTGGCCATATCTTCGCTCTCATTTTCTTCTCAAGCTCAGAGCACCACTTTGATTATGAGTACATTTTGAGCATATCGACTAACTTGAGGATCCCTAAACCCATTTCTATCATCATTCCACCATTATTTCTTAAAAGTACTTAGAATCTTCGCCAATTCAAAGTATACATAAGCCCATCAGCACACAGCATCCACAAGTTTCAAAGTTAGAGGCCACGGAAGGCATAAAGGATTTCAGCATTATTTCGAAATGGCCTTTATATACTTTTTCTTACGCAAATATACTAACTTTTCGGGCAGTATCTGGGGTTGCAAAAGCACCGCCTACAAATTCCAGTGACTTGTGCTGCAAGAAATCTTCCAGTTGGACCAGTTTTCCACTAGAATCAGCTAACATATGCTCAGGTCATTCTATCATCAAAGTGTGAGGACGCTGCATACCTACCTACTGCATCCTTTTTACTCCCATAAGGTGGTATAATAATAATAAGATATTCCCATAAAAAACATCTCAAGTTCATAATTGCTTGATAAAATCTAATTTTAGAAAATGGAGGCAGTACGGGACGAGGGGGCTGGCTGTAAGAAGCAAAATCCGGGCTAATGAATAAATATGAGGCTAAAACTTGGGATGGCCATAAGGGTCTGTAAAGAAGTTGCTTCACCCTCAGAGTCAGCTGAGTAGAATTTCATGTGGATTCTGACAAGTGGGCTGTACATAAATTGGAGCCCGAAACACACTTCTTTTTTCTTCTTCTTCGTAGCCGACATCTTCTACTTCAGTCCTTTTTTCTTGTTAGCATCTCCTCGGGGTCATTGTGATGAATGCACTTACTACTAATGACTTGGAGTTGGCAAGAGGAGGTCTCCAGGATGTCGCTCGGTCAGTGAAAGCTCCCAGCAGCCGCATGTTGTTCCAACAACGGTAAAAACTGACACAAAATCTGGGGAGTGAGGCTGGCTGTAGTGATGAGTGTGACTGGATGAAGAATTGGACCAGGCTTGTTTTTCATTCTGGCCGCGTTATGGAAGAATAAACAAATTGTTTTGGCTCGTAAGAAAAAGAATGAATCCTATGTTGTGGGTAGCAAGTTAGTTGTGCGGGAGCGAGAAATGAGGGCGAGAGAATGCAGGGGAACGCAGGCTCACTCACAACCAACTTGCTCCGATTTAACAGTCAGTCTTCTCTCCACTGGGTCTCATTTACTCGTCAGCAGCAGGACGGAAGAAAGTAAATTTTACCCTCGCCGCATCCGCATCCCCATCATCATCATCTTTTTCATCTTCCTGCTCATATCCTCCGCTGGACGGCTTTGTGAATCCCATAAGTCTGATGAGGAGAAGTAAAAGTATTTGTCAAGAATTTATTTGTAAAGACAAGGAAGAGTCTATACATCCGGAGGACTAATTTCTCGGTGCTGGTGGTGACGGTGGAAGACATGGGACTCTTGTCCTCCTGTTGCTGCTGCTGTTCCGTTCGGAAAGGGAGCTTCGTCAGTGGCTGCTACACGATCGTAAGTACTTTTCTTCTTGTTTTACAACTTGTGTCAAGTATGCGACAGCCATCAAAGTCTAGTCTTGCGGATGAATTCCAATCTCAAGTGCCTGACCAGCAACAGTTTTCCTAACTGCTCATATCTTGTGCTCTTGTTGCCCCTTCAAGACATCTCTATTTCCTTTCCTTCGTCTTTGCTTGTTCATCAGAATAAAGTTGAAAGAGCTGAACAAGGTTCCTTTCAGCTCCTTTGACCACTTTTTGCATGAGTAATGAAGCTTATGACGTCCCCTGAGAGACCGTTGCCACGTGACCAGACTACAAAAGAAGGATAATCGAGTGAAATCCATGTGTGCGTGTGTAACCCTTATGGCTTATCAATTCTTCCCGGTACTTTCCATTTGGTTCTGTGAGACGAAGATCACAAGTAAAAAAAAAGTGCTTACTAATTGCACATGGATCACTGCGTTTCCAGAAACACAGCCGCAAGTGAGACACTTTGAAGGGGAAAGGGATTATCGGCACAAGCACCAAGTTATTTCTACGCCAAGTGGCTTCGTCTTGAGTATAAAGTTGACTCTCTTGTCACTCCGATTACTTCGGTATTCCCTCTATCAAAGAAAGGCTCACATCTTTTTTCCCAAACTTGCCTCACACTTTGGAGGCGAGCTCATCAATCATGAAAGTAAATTAAACTTAAAACTACAGGGGCGGCGTTGGAGAAAGTGTGTAACTTACTCCAACATCGTCCTACGGTTACCTTTGTGAGTTTGATTATAATTCAAGTGGAGTGAGTCATAACTTTTCCCGTAATTAACTTGAGTTTTACAGTAGTGTTCCACATATAGAGTCGAGCTTGCGGAATCATTCCGCAATCATGCTCCTCACGGAGCGGTGGCCTTGTTTATCTCGCCTGAATGTTTTTTAGCAGGAATTCAGCATTGAGATGAGATTATTTGTCAGAATATATGTTCTCTTGTGTTGTTCTTCCGGCCGGAGGCAGAACATGCTGCTCCCGGTGACTCCCAATTGTGAAATTGTTCTTGAGCTCAAAGTCAAAGAAGGAGGAGATGACGAAAAGATGATGGCTATAAGGAGTTGTGAAAAGCCTCCAGGTCGAGTATTTCACCATTAGATCCTCCTCCAACTCCCACTTCTTCTATTCTCTAGCAGCATTTCCGGGGTGTAAGGTAATCATCATGAGCTCTTTCACAGTCTCTCCACATTGTGTGATCCCTTGAAGAATAATTGAGTGAGTGGCAGAGAGGTTCATTTTACTTTTCATTTTCCTCCTTCACTTTCTAATGTGTGCATGTATTGCTAGGGCGATGACTTAATCTGAACAATGGAACCAATCTGTGGTTAGACTTTAGTTGATGATTGGTATTGAGTGGCAGACCTGCAGGGTAATTGATGACTAAAAACTTACTCCGATCCTCTCTCTCACTCTTGACTCCTCACAGCTTCAACTCTCGCTACTACAAAAGCTCATTCAGTTACATTGGGAGAATGAGAGAGAGAGAGAGCGAGAATTTAATTAGAAAGAGCATTTGTTTATTGGAGCACCGACGTTTGATTGGATTTGTTGACAGCAGCGGCGGTGGGAGCAGGCGAGAGAAGGGAACAAGTCCATGTGGGAAATTGATAAAAGGGATCAAGAGTGACTAATATCTATTGAAATTAACGAGCGGTTGCTGAGTTCACTACTTCGACATCCATCAAGATTCCTGGGGAGCATCACGCTGAAGGAAGAGTGAAAAGGGGGCCTTAAAATGCGGGAGGATGCGGCTGCTTGTAGGATCCCGTGACTGGCCCAAGCTCTCATCAATCCCATCCCGTTATGGCATGCTTTCCCCCTATTTGAAACAAGCAAAGCCTTTATACTATGGCTGCAATCATCAAAGTAGTTGCTCCTTGCTTCAAAAAGTCCTCATAACAAGTCCTCGAGGATGTTCCTTCAACATGCACCAGCAACTTCAACATCCCCCCTCCCGCCCCTTACACAGCAAAGTCAAACAAATCTACAAGCTCAACTTTCCTTGCTGATCATAAAAGTGGACTGGAAAGGATTCATTTTTATCTATGACTCAACTTTGGGTATTACGCCGGAATTAGAAACTTTCTCCAGAAGCAATTCCAATCACTATCAGTCCCCATGCACTCCTTCTTATGGTGGCCAATGCCTCTTCGGAGGAGCCCGGGCTAGCGGGTTGCTAGCCCATCATGCCGAAGCAGAAAACCAATTCGGACGTGCAGCAAAGCAATCGCATATGGATCTATGTGAATATGTGTGCTGAGGAAACAGGAGCGAGTGGCTCAAATAACCCGGATGAGGAGCCCGCTGGAATGCACTCTAGTTTCACAAGTGACTGCATCAATCCGCCGGCAGTGGAGCAATCTGGCCGTCTGCATTTATGTCGAGCAAACATATACAACTAAATGAAACACGAATAAAGGAGCCTCTTTCGTGGGAATTTAGCGGACGAGTCCTTTCTTCAAAGTCACTTTCACTTTAACAATACAAAGTATTGTTTGCACTCTCCAAATTTTGCACATCTCTACCCCCGTCTTTTGAATTCTTTTCAACTTGGACAATAAAGCTTCGTTTTCAAGACCAATATGATGAGCCAAAAGGCATCGAGTAAAACTTCGGCACAACCTGTTACTTCTTCCGCTGACATTAGTGCTGAGTGCGAGATGGGAGGTTTGTATAGTTTCCAAACTCTATACTTTCTTCTCTTTCATAACACCGCCTTGAAAATGTTTTTCCTCCTGCATTCCGTAAATAACCCCTTAGTCTGTCAAGTAATTCGAGGTGATTCGACGGGAAATTCCATTTCTTTCCGCTGCCAAATCAAGGACGGGGCAAATCTACTCTAAGAAGTATACGCAACAGGCCTTTTAAAACGTCTTATGTTATTGTTCAGGGTGACTTCGGGTGGAAAGTGAAATGAGTAGGTAGTAGAGAGCAAGTGAAAGATACTGATTTATAGTACTGAAGACTGATGTCTTTAAAACTTTTGGGACGGAGAAAAAAGTATCGTAAATCAGAGAGCTTGTGGTAATGGTAATTCAATTGGAAATGCAATAACTTGGAATCTCCTGAGACATGAGGCAGCCCGCTAACTGCCAATGGACTCACGTCACGTCACGTCGCTGAGGTTATTTTAATGTAATGCAGTAGATCAATGTTACATTGTCGCCCACGCAACACGTTTTCCGCATTCTAATTACTGTTGCCATTGCAGTTAGCAAACATATGCTTTCTGATCTATTAGTAGCAAGGCGGATTCATAGCAACAGCAACATATGTCATAGCAACAAGGTGACACAGTATGCGAAATCATCTCTTGAACAGCATTACACAACACATCAATCAACAAAGGATGGGATTGTATTTGTATTTAGAGAACTGAAAGCTGGAAATAGACTTTTGAAGAAGCTGTAAAATGACAACATGACTACTAACTAGATGGGACTTTATTCACATGCACATTTGTCTTTTGTTGTCTTGCAGCTGTACTTCTTTGCCTTTGCCGTGCTGACAGGAAACATTGCGTATCTGGAAATCCGAACTTGGTTGGGAGCGAAAGACGGAGAAGATAGTGGAGGTGGAAGAACTATCGGAGGGGTGACCCGAAGTGACGTTACGGAAGCAAATGCCGAGCAAGGACACAGCCACGATGATGCACAAGAGGCCAAGTTCGCTCCGTCCCAGTCCCCTCCATTATGTAAGTGAAACTATAAGATTTCATTTTATAATCTTATCCGCTCCTTTAATCTTCCGCTAAATTCTTTATGGGGCTCGTTATGGGACTCCAGGTCTAAATTTGCTGTAGGACTCTCTGTAGTCTAAACTCGTTATAGGACTCCAAGTGGTAACACAAATTTTTTTGTGGAACGTGGAACGATTTTTCAAAGACCAAAAGTCTGAGTCCTTGCAGATCAACTGCAGCAGAATGCTCTTTATGAGTTGAGTATTTATGATCCAAGGGTCTGGGCTGTGAGGGCATGTAAAATCCTTACTTTTCTCTCGGTACTATGTCCTTGGACTTTGGAAAGGCAGTATGACGAGGCTTGTGAAAGGTAGCATTGGATTTGGCCGACATAAGAGTACATTTTCCCGTAATTTGATGCTGTGTCAGCCGAACGGAGGATATAATGACAAGTGATCTTTATGGCACATTGTAACTCTGCTGAGCGGAGTACTTGGGCTGAGTTGATGGCAGCATCTTCGGCGCCGGAATTCACTCATCCACTTTCTCTTTTTCCAGCAATCGTCGTCATACTGGTGGACTTTGCTTGTGAGCTAACCGGCTTTGTTGCCTCTATCGTCCTCTTGTGTGGCCTCATCCAGGTAATTTTCCAGCCAAAGTTTTTACGATTGTGATGAATATCACATTATATGATGATGCTATATGTTTGTGAAAAGGAAAAGAAGGCGCTATTAATTCCGTGGATGGTCATCGTTCCAGCCCACACTGCTCTGGATGTCTACACGTCGTCATGCATTCTGGTATTTTCCCCATCATTACTTCCAAATTGTTGTACAAGGCAACTCAACAAGTTTCTTTATGGCAACAGATTGAATTTTTTGAGACGAGTCGGAGACAAGATGAGGACGTTGAACATGAGAGCTGGCGCACTATGATTCTTCTCACAGCTGTTGGCATAACCGTGGTCATTAACGTAAGTTTTTCAAGATCAATTGCTATAGCTACAAAGACATGGGCTAATTGGGGAAACTATAGTAACATGCTCGGATCAGCTCTCCCACCTGCCATACAAAAGTTGTTTAGGTTATCCTCCTCCTCGTTTCCAATGGCAAGAAAACATTTTAGATCGGCTCTTGGCTTCGGTTTACAAACAATTTTCCAACATACGTATATGTATTTATAGCAGCCTTGATAATCCACTTTCTCCTCGTCCCATTTTTCTTCACTGATGTGGGCTATTTGCTACTGTACAAACAAGCTTGTAATTTTCGCTGTCCATGGCCGGGCTCACGCGTACGAAGTAAAGCACGTGTAAGGTTAGTTGGCTGAGGTCTAATGTCCAGACTCGAGGCGTCGAGATAAGACGGATGTCAGAATCTCCCGATCAGTAAACAGGATGTTGTGGAAGATTTTATGTGGTAGGTGGTAGATTAGCAGCACGCGGCCGCCTAGGCCATTTTATGAGACTCCAAGCTTGATAAATGAACCCGGGGATTTACCCACCTTGCTTCATTTTGTCCACATCGCAAAGCTTGCTGACTGGCGACCAAGTTACAGCTGCTAGAAGCAGAAGCGAGCAAATGATTGCTTCCGTTCACCAGTAGAACAGACGCACTTGACAGATTTCAATGCGTTGCACCCAGCTGCCTTCTTCGAATAATTCACAAATGCCATCAATATGTGACACAAAACCATAGTGTCGCTCGTTCATAAAACTTTTCTATTTGTCAACCAAGATATCTACAGGCCTCCAGCGTGAGCAAAATCCCAGCTGTGTGTCGCTTAAATAAACTTGATTCTTCCTGACCCACTTCATGTTAACGATCTTTGGACATTTACTTCCATGCGCATTTAGTGTTTTGAACCTGAGATGAGCTGTATGAGTGAAATTTAACAACTATATCGAGTAACTCGTTTGAACTCTGTTTAATCTTGGGAATAAACAAGACACATTGATGACTTTTTGCAGATTTACGCCCTCTTGTGTGTTTACTCGCAGTACGAAGATTACAAAGCCGGTCGTGGAACTGCAGCTTCAGAGGACATGGACTTAGTAAGCCCTTTTTCCTTTGTTTGTCATGTACACACGAGTCAAGTCAGTAGATTATCACAACATTTTTCATATCCATCCAACTTAATGCGTACATCTACAGAAATCCTACAGAATAATTGGTACAGTTCTTCAGAACAAAAAAAAATATGAATTTTCAATTTGATTGATGTTCTGTTCCTGCAGGAAAATATAGGACCAGGCCGGAGCAGGTGGCTAGAAGGTCGCGGCGCTGGTAGGGACGAGCTATACGCGACATTCAAGACGCGCAAGCAAAACAGTACTGCCAAAGCTGATGGCGTTATGTATCTCTCGGCGCATGCACAAGAAGAGACACTCAGCTACAAAGATGACAGCGAGAAGATGCCAACAATCCAATTCTACGAAGAGTCCAGCAACAGTTCACCTGAATCCACAAACGCCCAAAGCAAACTTCTCAATAAAAATTCATTCCAGAAAACTTCTGCAGCAGCCATGGTGAACGTTAGTAGTTCACCATCATCAGGACAAAAAAACAAATGTGATTCCGGCTCTCATACTTTGCTGGAAGAACAGAGCACCACTGCAGACTTTATTAACGATCTATAACTTAATTATTATTACTACACTCTCCCTCCTCCTTTCAACTATGAAGTTCCTCTCATGCTAACTTATATCTTTGCAAAAGATAAAGATAGACGGGACATATTGTGGGATCACATATTGGGATGCATTCAATAAATCCGTCCTTAATCAAACAAAGTTTATTATTCATAACTTTTACAGAACTTAGCAGAACAAAATTGTTCACATCTTCGTCATAATGTTTACTTGGACTTGCTTGAAAGCCGAAGAAAAAAAATCTTTTATAACAGGCCTAACGGCTGGCAACATTCTGTTCATTCTCACGCATAATATTTTGCTTATTCTATGTATTCCAACTGTTAGCAACACGAGGCCTTCTCATTAATAAGTCAAATAATTAAAATTTCTTTCCGCGTATAGTTCCGTTTCATCCCTTATTATTCTGTATGAGCTCAAGCCTCAAACATTGAAGACAATTAAACATAATTCAATAGTAGTCATTCATGCTATACAAATGACTACAGTAGTGCCTTCCCTATAGCAAGGACTGTTGAATCAGGGCCATTCCATTGAAAGTTTGAGCCTTTAAATTCAGATATTCGGGCTTTAAAAGGATCAGCTGAGCAGCTTACATTTTGCTCCAAGGTGGTGGAGGTGGATTTTTCAGTGAAATGAAGCCAGCTGCAGGATCTGGTCTGCGTGTGTTCTGTTGTGAATGGAGTGCGCTGTGCAGTGAAGGAAGTTGTGGACCAATCAAAGCGCTCCTGCTTTCTGTGTGTCCAGCAGTGGATCCCGTGTTGTGTGAATTCAATGAAATGGAATTCATCCTGCTGCACTTGCTCACAATTCTCTATCTCGGCCTCACGTCCGCTCTGCTGCTGCTTCTACTGCTGCTTCCCTCATCCCCTCCTGCATTTCATTTTGAAGTGAGCACCCCAAGGGATCCTGTCCCGAGCCCTGGTCCTGTCCCTGATCCTCTCTATAGTATAATACTTCTCTGTCTGTCTCGCTCTCCAAGTGCCCATGAAAAACATGCTCATCTCAGGTCCATCATAATAATCAGTTTTTTTGGCTGTGCAAACATTCTGTCTATATCCATTATTCTTCCACCGAAGCAGTTCCAGGAGGACAAAACATACACACAACAAACACACACACTGGCCTTCCACACACTAAGTCTCCTTGGATGGTGTGATGTGACTTGACCTTTAACTAACGCCAGGGCAAGTCACCACACATCCGTTGTGTTCAGTAGGAGAGCGAGGCAGTAGTTAATTTAAGAGTGATCGAGTTTGCGTGTGCTCTGCTATAATATTCTCGTTGGGTCCAGTTGTATAATTGCAAAGGGTCTTGAGTACCCATGAATGAGAGGCATGTATTTGTTCTACGATTTGTCCAATGACTCTAATGTTTCCAATACAATCGACAATGTATCCACTATTAGTCTACTCGCATCTTCCTCCGATAATTCCATGACAGGGAGCAATGGCTCTCATCCAGTGATCTTCACACAATCTCAGAAAAATGGCTCGCAGATTCTCGAGCCGACCTCTTCACCTGTGGCCAGCTCCCGATGTCTTTGGCAAGACTGTACTTCTGATCTTGAGCCTAGTGTCAATATTTTAGAACACATTCAGGTATGTTTTTTTGTTTTCATTGTTATTATGATGACAAAGTACAAATCGTCTTTAAAAATTGTTAACTGTTGAGAACTTGGCTATATAGTGCTCTTTAACCATTAATCTCTGGTTGTAGAATGTTCATGTGGCTCCGCAAATCAACATGGACGGGTACATTTGTCTTTGGGAAGGATGCAAAGTGTTCAATAAGAAATCCTGCTCATTATCTTGGCTTGAACGGCACGTACTCAGTCACGGTGGGAACAAGCCATTTAAATGCATCATTCCTGGCTGTGGCCAGTCTTTCAGTGCACAGGTCAAATTTCAAAGATCTCTCACATCGGATTACAAACAATGAGAATTGTGAGTGATCAATTTTTCTGTATTTGATACATTAGGGGACCCTTGAGAGGCACGTGAACAGTCATATCAGCGGTAACGGGGGTGCGAATGGGACAGCTGGACCGAACGGGACTTTACGGAACCCGAAACTGGACTCGAGTCCATCTAAAGCGTCAAGACGGAAGAAGCAGAGACAGAAGAAACAGCGGCAGATTATTGGTTTGTGATTCATTCATCGATATCATTTGTATGATCCTGCATACCGAGATTATACTGGTCCAAGATCTGGCTCAGTCTCGGTCAATCGTTTGTTTTCAACATCATTTTTGTTGCTCTTAGGTCAACATGTGGATTTCTTCGACAAGCACACGATGGAGCTGATCAAGCATAGACTGGTGGCCTCCAGGAATCTGTATCATTTTGGCGAGGAAGAATGCACTTTCCATTCAGAGGTACTTGAATATTCTAAAGTTACTTGAGAGTGCGTACTTGCGAATTTTAATCCTCAGTTTAGAGGAGTATCCCAAGTTAACTTATACTTTATGTTGTTTCCACAGGTTTTGAATTGGAGATTCTGCGCAAATGAAGAGCCGCATGTGCATGTTAGGTGGTATCCATCGAGAATGTAAGTTCAACTTCGAGTGCCCCGAAAAATTTCGACGTGCCTGTACTAGAACTAATGAGACCCTGACCTTTTTTTTAACAGATATCCCGACGAATGGACGCCGCAGAGTAAATATGTTAAAACCAAAGCAGTGCCATTGCGACAAATTCCAGCAGATAAAATCAAAATTTTGTATCCGAATTTATTCCCACCGGAGCGGAAGGAGAAGGCTCAGAGAAAGTGGAAAGGATCCGGTTCCTCCTCCTCGTGTTCAGACACAACGTCTTCTTCGTCATGGTCGTTGATGTCACAAGCCTCAGACTCTTCTGTATCCACTCCGTCGCCGTAAAAAAATTTGTGTAAATTGTACGTAAATATAAAACTATAATGGGAATTGCTATAGTGTTTAAAAATGCTCCAAGACTTGATGATAAACTGTAAATGTTTCCCCCTTAGTTCTGTATTTTGGTGAGGATGTGTGTATGGTATGAAATAGCGGTTGTTATTATTATTACTACTACTACTACAACGGTGTGGTCAAGTCAATTTTTAAGTATTTCCTCAAGTGATGATCATTCTTGTTCGCTTTCCAACGAGTGTATCGTCGTCGTCGTGTGAAGCGAAGGAGGCCTGCTACACCAGCAAGACAATAACAATAATGTGACAAGAATAATTCTCCATTCTCTACGTGGTCGTCGTCACAATTGTAGTAGCATTTAATTTCTCCTTTGTCCACTGCCAATTATCATTATTATTATTTATTCGCTAAAATATGTAACTCGTTTAAGAGGGGTTTTCTTGTCTCAAAGTGTTCACACACCTTCTCTTTTATCATCATCATCACGATGATGACTATGAAGAAACACTGAAAAAAACGTTGCATTTTGTTAATCAAGAGTTCAAAGAGGCAAATAAAGCTATTCTCATCAATGGATTTTGCCAGAAAATCTTGTCTCTCTTGTTACAACTAATGTTAACAGCCTATTAGTTGTTCTTTTCCTCCCCTTCCAATGGATATCAGACTCGAGTCTTGATCAGACTGGAGAGAGAAGCTCCCAAGCCCAAAGCCCGCGGCTCCTGTGAAGGCATCAGACTGGAGAGAATATCATGAGCCCAAAGCCCGCGGGTCGAGAAGACAAAAATCTTGTCCAGCGTTCTTGTTGTTGTCTCTATACATGGCGGGGACGTGGATTCGGATGCCGGGCGAATTAACTCGGGAGTATATATAGAGCCGGGAATCGCAATAAGCAAGCGCAATGTCCTTTCCTTCTCATCGAGTAGTAGTAGTCGTCGTATGAGACTCCTGCCAAATTTTCTCCTGGTAGTTCGGGGGGACCATTATAAGTCGGGAGGGAAGAAAAAGGGCCCACATGTAGAAAGAGAGTCTTGTTGTGTGGCACATGAGCTGGTGAAGTGGAGATGGACGCGTTCGGAGAGTTGACGAGAGTATAGGGATTGAGAATGCGGCTTGAGTGGAATCTCGTCTGAGCATGAGTCTCCCATTCAGTTTGTCACGATGATGGGACGCGACGAAATGAGAAGAAGAAGAAGGCGAGATGAGCTCTTCCCAGTTGATCACAACTTGCGGAGGAGGAAAGCCAGGCAGTGAATTGGAATGTTGTTGTGAGTGAGTGAGACTGACTGAGAGAGAGAAGCTATATAGTGGAATGGAATTGCTGACCATTTCAGGTGAAGCCATTCCTGCATTTCCACATGTGTGACAAGTGCATTTAACTTTGAACGTACTTATACTTATTACAAACTAATCAAGTAGTCAACCACCTCAGCAAAGCCAACCGACTCTCCTGTCTCCAAAAGTAAGCTCTCATCATCATCATCATATCATGATCCCAAAAGTCATTTCCCACAAATCACTCGCACATTTTTTCAAGCCCACAAACAATTATTTGCTCACATTGGACATTCCACAACAACATTTATTTAACAAGGATTGACGGGGTGTCAATGGGGTGTCAATCTTTCAGATTCCCTTCATGTCTTTCCGCCCACAAGTTAAATCTACACTTGTCTCTCAACGTATAGCTTTGAGGAGAGTGATGAGATACGTTTCTTAAAAAAAATAATAATAATAAAAAAGACTAAAAGTCATCGAGGGAGGTACTTTAGGGATGGCGCGCCAAAGGAGCCCTTGAAAGGGCCAAGTATGTGAGGAATTTGTGACAAGTTGTATGTTGACAAAAGTTCAGACAGATTTCTCCAGTTTGTAATTTTGTAATACGCCGATGAATATTTTGGGCGCAATGACGTTTCTATAGTAGCCGGGTATGGATGAGTTTTTCTGGCGATATTATTATTATTATTGAAAGCTGAAACTTGTTTGGCGCCTGTTGCCTTTAAAGTGACTTGGATTAGATAAGTTTTAAGTAAATTATATACATTGCTCTCATGCCTGTGGCTATACAGTGAGATTATTTTCATGCATGAATTTTTTTTAATCTTAACCCTTTTAAGAATTATGAGAGCTTGGGAGCTTTTAAAGGGTTAAGAAATTCTGGTAGACATTCTGAAATATTTGACTCCCATCTCAGTCTTGTATTATTTCATTTCCAAGCAGTGATGTGTCATCATCCTGTTTCTAATTATTAAGCTAAAGGAATTATACTAACTAATTCAAAGCTGCTTGTTTTGCATTCAAATTTTCTATTATGAAGGATGCATGTCATCATTTAAAACTTTGGCTGCGCTCGTCCAAATGTCACTTGAGATCATCAGTGCGTGAATAAGTGATTTGAAATTTGAATCACACTACCTTTGCTCATTGTTACATAAACTAAAATCTCATTTTGGCTTGCCAAGTATATGTATATATATAGTTGAATATAATAATGCAAAGATTCATGTTAATTGGTGCTGAGTCAAAGTCTCAACATGAACAGTTGAGTTGGTCATGTAATAGACGGCATAAGTTCGATGGGACAGGGGAATGAAAAATGGGATGTCTCATCATCATGATCACGCACAGACACGGCTCATTCAGACAAATGTCACATCCTACTTGAGCTTTGTTTAAATCACAATTATCCGGATGATCAAGTGGAAGGCCAAATGTGGAGCGGATAGTCATAATGTCACCATGATGTGGACTTGCACGTGATCAGAGCTCTTCTGATGGTGTTTCAACTTCTCATATGTGGTCTTCCGAGCATTGTTTCATAACGTAATTCTTAGGTGATTCCTTCCTGTGCTAATAATTCCAGCAGGAATAACTATAAGGACATATTCTCAATTATTTATATCATCAAAAATTAAGTCTGGTGACCATACATTAGTCAATTTCCTCTCTCCAGTCATCAGAGTCCAGGGTCACGGTGTCTTCCAAACATCTTGAGAACCTTCTGGTGGGTCATCTAGGTCATAATATCGATTCAATGTTAACTGGAGCCAAGCCTGCTAGGGCTAGAAGTTCTTGCCGCCAAGTTAACCTCCCAAAAAATGAAACGTTTGAGTTCGAAAGCAATGGGGCGGGGAGTATTGTGACGACGCGCATTAAAAGAAAGAAAGAAAGACAAAGTCTAAGGCGCGGATGCGTGCGCTGTAGTGGACTTGCATGTGAGAACAGGAAGAGGAAGGAAGGGATTTGGAGTTATTAATAATAACGGGAGTCGTGTGTCGTTGTTGATCGTGTGCCAACAAGATTTGAGATTTTAAGGCACTCAACTGTGGAAACGAGAGAGTAAATTGGCGGTGGTAGGCTACCTGTAATTGTCTAAATTGTTATGATTGAGACACTAATTATGTAATGACTATAATTGTTATAATGGTTCCCTTGTTGTAATTTCCAGGCTGGCTTCGTGTGAATTGGGAGGAGGAAAGTGAGAAGGAGCTTTCCAATTAATTTCCTGGCCGATGAAGCTTCGATGAAGAGAAGATTATTCAGGGGAAATGTGTGATGATGAGACTTCGGGTGGTGGTGACGACGACCAAGCAGGAGGGGCGGTGTTAATCCGTATTCATGTTCCGGATTTGAACATACATAAGTGCCTCCAGTTTTACCGTCATGACCTAATTTGGGACGTGAAGCAGCAGTGTCTAGCGTCGTTACCCAAGGTATTTTCTAAAAAAAAAACTCAACAAATAATGGAACTCGCAGTATTCAAGTATCTCATGTTGTTGCTGAACGAGACTAATATGCTGATGATCTTGGAAGGATTCATTGATATTAGCGTCAGATGTTATTCTTGGTAGCAAAACTGGATATATGTACGACGAATTTAATCAGAGCAGTAATATTGATGCATGTAATTTATTATTTTTTCGGTTCCGTTTGTTTCCTTTTGTTATCCTGCTCCAATGTGATGACGCACTCAAAGGTCGCTCAGTGGTTCTCGGTATGATTTCATTTCTCTTTTAAGCCCTTACCCACCCAATCCCATTTGCCCATCAATCAAATTATCCTTTCAAATTATTACAAAAGGAACTTCAAAACATCCTACCTAATGATTAGAGGCTGTATATATTTTATAATATAAAAGTGCAAAGGATTGAGTATAGAGTTTGAGCTAATGCACGGAGCTATGGATACGGAGCTTGCAGAGCAGAGCATAGTAGTTGGGACAGGACGCTAAAAGTGGTTTGAGTTGGCTTCATCTTAGGCCTTTTTGCAGGTGCTTTTGCTTTGAGCGACATGCACGAAGATGATCCAGAAGGAATGTTAATTTTTAAGAATATGTACTTGAAGAAATATGTAATCCTAATTTGTCGGTAATATTACAGGAGTTGAAAGAGAGTTTCAATTATGGGCTTTTCGCACCTCCGTGTAATGGGAAAGCCGGGAAATTCCTGGAAGAGGAAAGGCCACTCTCTGATTACCCATTCAGTGGCCCCGTGGGATATCTTGAGGTGAGCATCTAAAAGACAAAGAGCTGTTAAGGTCACAGCCAGGGACCTCGCAAGGCTGATTTAGGTGGCAAAAGTCGTACACGTGCAATCACAACGGCTGCTACTGACAATGTCACCTGATAACTTGTACCCCCTTTTTTATTTAAATTTATTTGCTCTTGCATGCAGCTTCGCTATAAGCGACGGCTCTACAAAGGCGTGAATGTTGACGAGAAACAACTGAAAGCGCTGCACACTAAATCCAATCTACGGCGCTTCCTCGAATATGTCGCCGCGGGCCAATGTGAGAAGGTGACGAAAATGTGTGCGAAGGGTCTGGACTCGAATTTCCATTGCCCGGAAACTGGAGGTAAGAAGCTTTAGAAGGGATTTAAGTGAGACAGTGAGAGCCATGTGAATCGTAAACAGTGAGGAATATAAGTTGCGTATTGCTCACAGAAACACCGCTGTCAATGGCCGCTGTGATGAAGAAGCCATCAAAGTTACTCATGGCTCTTGTCAACGGGGGAGCCCTGTTGGATTACCGGACCAAGGATGGGAGCACTGCAATGCATCGAGCCGTAGAGCACAAAAGCTTGGAAGCTGTCAAGACACTTCTAGACTTGGGCGGCTCGCCAAATTATCGTGATGCGAAAGGACTCACACCTTTATATTTGAGCGTGGCTCTCAACGCGGATCCGTCTCTGTGTGAAGCTCTCCTTCACGACCATTCATTCCTTGGGGCACAGGATACTCAAGGCTGGCATGAGACGCATCAGGTACCTGAACTTTATTTCAGCTCAAATGAATTCTCTGTTAACAGTTCAAAGGATTCCTAATGACAAATTCTTTACAGGCTTGCCGCAACGGTCTAATTCAGCATTTGGAGCACCTGCTGTATTATGGAGCGGATATGAATGCCAGGAATGCTTCCGGAAATACACCTCTGCACGTTTGTGCTGTCAACAATCAAGAGTCCTGCGCCCGTCTCCTACTTTTTCGTGGCGCGGACAAAGAGTCCCTCAACTATGCCAACCAAACTCCATACCAGGTTGCTGTCATTGCAGGGAACATGGAGCTGGCGGAAATAATTCAGAATCATCGAGCTCAGGATGTTGGTGAGTTGTCAAACTTTTTGTTTACTATTAGTTCGTACTCGTATATCTCCTAGAGTTACACGACTGAGAAGCCGGACAAGACGGGACTTGTATCTCCGCGACGCGGACTGGCAGCGGTAGCTACTTGAAATCAGGTAGCTAATCTAATACAGGACTGAGAGGTGTGACTAGGATTTTCCCTGACTTTTTTGAAATAATAATGAAGAAGAGGGAAAAAGTTTGATCAAGGTTGAAGTCTTCCATATAGCCCTGCGTGCTTTATGATTTTTGAGCTTTTTTTATTTTTTTATGTTTGGAGTTAGTGGAAGCTATGGAGATGTAGTAGCGTAGATGAAGCGCATGACGACATGTGACATTGTATGATTATTTGATGATGAGTTGTCTTGTGCCGTTGACTATTGAAGAATGTTGTTGTTGTTGTTGTGTACGTGCTTGGTATGTTTCCTTTGGGTTGACCGAATTGGTTGTTTCCTTTTCCGTTTTACTTTTTTTCTTTTTTGTAGTTCCGTTTCGTGATCTGCCCAAGTACAATCCAAAACGCCGAAGCATGATTTCTCGAGCCATTTCGGATGCTCGCTTAAGTGGCTCCTTGGTTTCTCTGTGGGGACGCGTGTCTCGAGGTCCCTCTAGTCCTTGTCCGTCCACCAAGTCCTTACCACGTCGCTATAGCTCCGCATCTTCTTCCTTCGTCAGTGACATTTCCTCCACGTCCCCCCACCAAGTCAGAGGCGAGAGTTGTTCTGACTCGACTTATTCTGAAGGAAGTAGCAGTCACTACGAAAGTGAAGACAACTACTACGGATCCGCCATAATCGGTTATTCCTCTGCCGCTCAATTTACTACACAACTTCTCTAGAGGGATATTGCATTTAGTTTTAGCTCGCACAGGACAACCACGTCTTCAACTGCCCCAAGCTCAAGTCCTAATGAACGTTTCACTGTAAATTGTAACGTTGGCTTTGGAACCTAACCCCGCATTTCCAAATCTATCCGCATGTGTGTTGTCCGTGCAAAAAACAAAATATAGCAATTTGGCACTGTGGCTGTATTCAATTATTGGGCTCAACGTCAATTACAGTCTCTTGCGGTCATAACTCACGCAGTTTATATTAATTGATCTTTGTTCATCACCTCACTCTGAGTAGCTCCTAGTTTATTTAGATTGTTGATTTTCCCAGTGCTAACTGATCTATTTGAACATTTTCAGAGAAAAATCTGGACCACAGTGACATTACCAGTGATAGTTCAGGCGTGGGGACGTGCAACAGTGGTGGAAGTGGCTCTAGCTATGATGCTACACCCACGGAACCGAGCCTCATTCTTCCTGGAATGATGGTTGTCTGTGTGGAAAACTTCACGCCGCAGTCAGGGAAACATCTGAAACTTGCTGAGGGGGACATAATTGAGGGTACTTGATTCATGCATTGTTAAGTCAGAAATGGTTTTTTTCATGCTCTAAATTTCCGCAGTGACGGGAGCTACTGACGGAGGCCTGTTAGAGGGTTCATTGAGAGGGCAGATGGGACTGTTCCCAGCGTCATGTGTTCAAGAAATCAGGTTAAAAATGTACGAAGGTCGAAATCACTTAGCACCACCATCATCCAGGGTCCCTGGGAGAAGGGAAGCTAACTCCAAGCAATACATCAATGTCCCTAGAATGAAAAAAATGTAATTGCCAAGTTACTCTTTAATGTGGAGTGGACTCCACCTCACATAAACATTTTCCTCGAATGGAGTGGACACTTGGAATATATTTTTTTGTGTATTTAGATGGGGCGAACCTCATACTGTGATTCTGCATCGAGGCCAAAAGGGTTTCGGTTTTGTTCTGCGAGGTGCCAAATCCGATTCTCCCCTCATGGAACTTCCTGTGTCAGATAGATTCCCGTCTCTTCAGTATTTAGATGATGTGGACGTCGGAGGTGTGGCTGATAGAGCGGGGCTTCATAAAGGAGATTTCATTCTTGCTGTAAGTGTTGTTTCATGGAAAAACTGGCTACATGGCAAATAATTTTAATGGGCGCTCTGATAGTTTTAATTCACGCTTGGATTGCTCTTGTTACAGATAAACGGCTTGGATGTATCGCAGTCGTCTCATGAAACAGTTGTAGATCTGATTCGTAAATCCGGTGATTTGGTGTCAATGGCAGTCGTTGGGCTGTCGCTTCCTTCGAGCATTCCTGAAGAAAACTCCAAACCGGGCTCCCCTTCATCACTGACGTGCGATCAGAGCTCAGGAGGAACTCCGAAAACTCATTACCACTTCGCTACGCTTCCCCGGAAATACTCTGGTGGGTGACTCATTCTCATTGTCTACACATTACTGTGGAGATTGATTTAAAAAAAATACTAATTGATGAATTGTTATTGATAGGCTCAGGTGGACCTAGTGTTCCTTCGCCTCCCAGGAGGGATCCAGCAACTAGTCTGAGCGTTGGAAGAACTCGAGCTAAGTCAATGGTTGCGGCATTAGCCGATTTAGGTTAGTAGAGACGAATTTGAAAATGAAGATTTTCTTACTGAGTTCCATACTGGTTCATTTAATTAAATACCATTTGATTTAAAGGAGGATTAAATAATCAAGACAATGTGGAAGGTGGAGTGGGAACGAAATCCAATTCCGTTGACTCTATAGCTGGAAAACCACCGATTCCACCCAATGCTGCGAGCAACGGGAGCGCAGTGGGTGGTGGAATTCATACTAAGACAGCTTCCATTCGTGCACGACCAACCTCCAGTCGAATTACCGCGTCGGAAATCCATGAAATTTTCTCTTTGAAGTCAAGTGGTGCTAATAATTCTCAGTCCAGAACCTGTCCCCCGTCGCCTCTTCCATCCAATGCTCGACCCAAAATTTACGCCAGTGTTTCAGAAATGAAACGCTCCAAGGTATTAATTCCAACTGTCCTTTTTTTCCCGGGAAATGTTATTATTTTGAGCTAAATTTTGAATTGAATTTTTAGTCCGGCTTGAAGTCACAAGAGCTAATGAAGCTTCACAAAGATTTCCACAGCACACCCGACCTGAAGGAATTCGCATTGATTCCTCCCATGGATCAGGATGAAGCCGCTGGGAAGGGAGATGCAGAAGATGCCAAAAGCAAGTCTCTAAGTCAAGATAATCTGAACAAACTGAACATCAACTCGCGTCATTCATGGGCATGTATATCCTCCGTGATGCAAGGCTTCCTAGACAGGAACTACGAGAATTCTTGGAAGTCAATCGAGAAGATGCCAGCGTCGGAGAGGAAGAGTAAGCGTAAGGATGCGAATATTGATACGGGTGATGAGAGCGACGCCTCAACTGCCAGTGAAGTATCCAATGCCTCCGAAAAGAATTCAGGTAAATCACCCAAACCCGCCGTTCTTAATGAGTGCGAGTACAGAACAATAAAGCCACTGAGACCAGTTCAGTCGAAAACTCTACCCCGCCGAGCAAGCACTGGCTGTAGTTTGGGACCCGCCGAACAGCAAACAATTATCAATTTGGTCCCACCGGGCCAAGTTATCCGAGTGGATGTTTCCAAATCCAAAGAGTACGCGACGCTTGAAATGGGCTCAGGAACATTAAATCGAAAGGATGCAGGTAACGTGATGTCTAGTTTCAAGCCCAATGACAGTGCAAAATTATACGAATCCCCGCACGACCTCAAGTCAATCGGTTACCGAGAACAAGGCACTACTGAATATAACAACGGTGGTACTCTCAAGAAGAACCGCTCGCAAAGTTTACCTCCAGGTAAACGGGGGAATGGCTCTAACAACAACGCAGCAGCAGACTACGCACAGCCGGGTGATGGCATTATGAGAGATAACGTCATGCCAGATTTAATAAATGGTAGCAGTCGACAGGATGATTCTGACGCTCCAACTCCAACAAATGCAAGCATCAAGAGCAGTGACTCAGGCTCGTCCACGTCCCAGGGAACAATAGAAGCTGACGTTGAGGAGAAGAGAATCACGGACACGGGAATCGATCCTCAAAAATCTTTGCAAGAAGCTCGAGACAAGCTTAAGCCGGTGCTGAAAGTTGCTGCGAATCCCAGTGGAGAGTCAACGAAAATTAGAATTGAAGTTAAACAGTCACCCCGACTACAGCGGAAGGCTGAGAAAACTGTGACTTTCCAGCAAGAGCCACCGGCACAATCTCACAATTCCACTGTATCCTCACTGCCGCACAGCATGAGCGTTGACGAGATTCAAAAGATCAAGTCAAGCATGAAGATTTCCAAGTCTTTCCCCAATGATTTGGGGCAGGAAGAAGGAGATGGGAATTCGTCAAGTGGAGTCAGCTCGGATGGCGGTCCTGAGGCTCAAGGGGGCACCAAGTATGTGACAACCTTGCCAGTTAATCCCGACTCAGATAGCTCTGAAGATTCGAGTGACAAGACGTGGATTCTTAAAGATGAACAAGATAGTGGGGCTGCAGAAGACATTGGGGAGCAGCAGCGGAGGTTTGTGGAGAGTCGTACAAATGGCGAGCGTGTGTATGGGGGTAACGTTCACCCCACCCAACCGCAGGTATCCAGCAGGGTGAATCAAAATTCACAAAGAACGGAAGAAAAATCCCTAACGCAACACAGCATCTCAGACAATAGTTCAAAGAGCAACAACAACAGCATTCTGACCTACGGCACAATTTCACGATCACAACAACAAGCAAGTAGGCATGGCTACGGAGGCGTTCTTACCAAGAATGCCGTCTCCCTGGCCAAGCTTCCCCCACCGATAGAACAAGAAAGTGAAACGGACGAGAATAATAAGAGTCCCAAAGAGCCCAGTGTACAAAGAAAGACTCATGTGGTAGCAACAAATAATCCTCAAATGTACCATACGCTTCAACCTCAGCGCTCTAGACCAATGGTCATGGACCAGCACCAGCACTATGTAACTCGTCAAATGGCTGCTGCAGCAGCTGCAGCGCACAACCAATCGCAAGGCCAGTCAAGACAAGCGGAGAAAAGTATTGAGGAGAGCTTGAAGTTGATACAAATGCACGTTCAAGCCCTCAAGCAGGACTTCCCAAACATTCCCAGCGTGGTTCCCCCACCGCCAGAATTCGGATTGCGCAACCAGACTCCAATTTTGGCCCCACCTCCAGAGTTCTCCGATGCCAGAGATAATCATGAGGCAGCCACAAGGTTCAGCTCACAAGGACATTCCCAACAAGATCCCAATGCAGGTCATCAGAAGCCGTTTAATCGACAGTCTCCCATGTACCGATCAATCAGCCACGCACATTCCAGCAATTCGTCAATGTATAGCGGCTATCCTACTATGACGAGGCAACAGTACAATCAGCAATATCATCAGCAAATGATGCAGCAGCAGATGCAATTCCAACAGGCCCAGCAACAACATCATAATATGCTTTCGCAGCAGGCAGCTCAACAGCAACAAGTTCAGCAGCAACAACAACAACAACAACAGCAGCAGCAACATTCGAGCATGCCGTTGTATCAAACTTTAGGACGACATCAGACTTACTCAAGTGGTCAAGGTTCGATTAATGCTGCGGCCTATGCACATTATGGAACGTTGCAACCTACGAAAACTACTCAGTCGAGCGGAAGTCAAAGTTCGGGTGTTTTCCAAGGACAGCATCATCCCAAATGTTACTACTACCAACAAGGTTCAGGACCGTCTGGGTCCAATCCTTCTGTGTCGAATCCGGGTGGAAAGTACATTCCTGAGAAGCTGCATCCTGTTCATCGATATACGCCAGGTAAATTTTGGTGTGGTATAGCGAATTTGCCGGGAAGCTTTTGTGATGATTTTATGTGATGATTATGGCTTGCAGATTTAGCAGACAGTGGCCCTCGAATCGTGGGAACGATCCCGAAGAAGCCAAGTGTACAAGACCATTATGAAGTACCTCATGCTCATCAGCAGCAGCAACAACAGCAGCAGCACCAAGCTGCTGCGAATAGAGTGCGTCGAGAATTCCGGAACAAATGTTTGCCGGATTGGAGTGTGGGAGACGCATGCGATTGGCTGGACAGCTTGTTCATGCCAGAGTACAAAGTTTTATTCCAACAACGATCAATCGACGGGAAGAAATTACTCAGAATGGACAATGCAACCCTATTGGAGTTGGGGATCAAGAAGTTAGGTCATCGAATGAATATTGAAAAGTCCCTTAAGAGATACTTTCCCACGTCAAAGTAAATAATTACTATAATCCTACCTCAACGATTTCTTTGCTGGTTCCACCTAGGTTGATTGATGGTGACGACCATCTGTAGTTATTTCTCTGACGACGACCATGTGTGTTTCTCTCTTCTCTCTCTCTCTTTCTCTCTCTCTGTCTCTGCGTCCTCCTTGTAGATTTGAACTGTACATAGTTAAAAAAAACTGTGTGACACTTTGAACGTGTTTTGCAATACAGTTTATCGTTTTTTGGGTGATTTGTATTGGAAGCCCAGCTCAATAGTTACTCCTGCTTCGTATATGAACTTGGTATAATTTTAAACTGACTCTGTTGTTATGGGACATGACGTGTTGACTGTAGGTGAACATAAAGTTACATGAGTAGACGTGATTATAATAATTAAATTTTTTACGTATTTATTAATGTATGACAGCTATTGTCATACTATGAGTGTCACACGACGTATGTCTGTAACTGTAGGAGTTATATTTCAAATGCTCACCTAATGTAGCTATTGTACTTTTTAAGTCGCTGTATTATACAATGAACGGTGATTCCCAAAGGAGACAACAGCAGCACCCTCACCGCGTTTTATTAGCAGACCAGTTGCAACAAATTGTTGTCAAATGTGACAGTCACTGATTTTTAGACTGAGCATTCACTGCTATATATTTGAATGCTGGAGCTCAAATGATGTGAAGAAAAAAAAACTCTTTTCTACTTTCCCATTCTCCACTTCTGGATGACCCCAAAAGTTTTTCAATCTTGCTCTTCTTCTCATTTCTCAAAAAAAAACTGATGACAAGTACTAGATTCTCTTTGTAGCACGTTGTTACTATGTGCGTGTGCAAATGAATTAGTCACGGAGTTCGGTGCTCCCTCTTCCAGTAGCTTGGCTATTATGGGAGGCCTCAAGGAGTTTACAAAGTATTTGAATGATAATCTAATAATAATAATAATGATTTGGTCGATAGAATTCGTATGATTAAGTCGTCTATATAATAGAGAGCTGTTACATTTTAGTTTAATTGTCGGCAGCAGTGGAAGAAGAAGGCTTGTTGTGAAGTGACGTGATGATGAGATTGACTGTAAAATGATGATGGAGAATATATATGAATATTGTATTGGGGTATGACTGATTCTGCTGGAAATATTGTTACCTTATGAACTGAAATCAAAAATCCTTTTCGTATATAACAAAACATGATTGTGGGCTTTAATAATGCAATAATTTTCCAAAAGCTTTGATGATGATGATGAAGAAGAGGCTCTTTAGTGAGAGGCTCTTGAGAAAGGAGAAGTCCGGACTCAAGGGCCCAAGCTCGAAGCAGTGGAAATAGTAACATTCCTTTGTTGTCCTTTATCCACTTGCTTAGTACCTACGTTACCTGTATAGAAACCCCGTTTGATTTTTATTATTATTATTATTATCGTGCTATAATAACTACGCAAGTATTTTCACTTGTCTTTGTATGCCAAAGCGTCAAGTCAATTGAACTTGATATAGTCAGTACAATTTGTGAGGGAAGGAATTGAATTGAAGGTGAGAGAAGTAGCCATAAAAAAATGTGGGGACAAAGTGTAGATGCCAATGCAAATAATAATTATTCGCTCTTTTTGTAATTTATTTATCCTTTATGGACTTGTGTCGTAGATTTATTCCAGCATTAACAGTCAGCAAAGCAACGTCAAACATAATAATAAAAGTAATACATTATTGTTAATCCTCCAGGTTGTTCAGAATCTTTCTTCACTCTGTGAGAGTGATAACCATAATGGGAGGTCTATTCTCTCGGCGCTCATTCACGCGAAAGGAAATTCTAGAATACGAGCAACTCACTTACTTATCCCGAAATGAAATTGAGCAGTGCGTGCAAGTCTTTTAAATTTGACACTTTTGGTTCTTAATATTCCACTTTCATGGCATTCTTCAAGTCTCTTCAACAAGTTCGTAAGGCTAGCCCCTGTGCAAATAAAAGCGAACCGAAACTTTCGTGTGCCGCTGGGCTTGATGATGGAGTACCCTGAATTTGGAGCAAATCCATTCGGAGACCGGCTATGTCAGGTTTTTAGCAGCACAGGAGATGGATCACTTGATTTCGAAGATTTTATCAATTGTATTTCAACATTTCAATCAACTACTCCTATGGAATCGAAAATCGAGTACCTTTTTCAAATGTATGGTAAGTTAAGATATGTTTTGAGCTCACATGTAACGATTAGTATTTTGAGTTCGACCGTCACATGACAAAAAAAAATTCAAGATTTTGACAACGACGGCGAAATCGGTGATGAAGACATCACAGAAACAATCAAGCGACTGGTTGGGGATAAGTTTTCACAAACACCCGTAGACGAGATCATTACAGCACTGAATAACCAAACAGATTTGGACAGTGCTGGTGGTATTTCCTTCAATGAATTCAAAGCAGCAGCCACCAAAAACCTTGAATTCCAAGAGTACGTAAGCACCATGACCTTGACCACACAAGATTTTTCAGCTCGCATCAATTAAGTATCCTCTGTAAACTTGCAGCGTATTCACTATCGATGTCTTCTAACTAGCAACCACATAGGTGTTCTTGACGGAAATCATTTCTTTGTGCACCGCAATTCTCGATCAATTCACTCTTCTGCACCAGTACTTCAGAAAATAACATCACAGTTTATTACTCACATGAAAAAATCCTCTTCTTCTTCTTCTTCCTCTCTTCCATTTCATTTCCTACAGCTTCAGCGAGTCTTGAGCAAAGTCACAGTGCGTTAGATGGTGATCCAAAATGGAATACAACAAGCCATGCTTGTCCTGTGTGATCGTGTTGGTCCTCTTCAGGAGCAAAGTGTACAATTGTATCAACGCTCGGTCCGTTTCCACAGTCTTCGTGAAATACTCTAGCGGTATCAAGTCCTAAAAGAATTCATTTTTTTAACCATGACTATGTTTACGAAGAGCATTTAATTACATTCAAGCGCATCTTTCTAAAGAAAAACTTACATTTTCAAGGGGTATGTGAACGAACTGAAGGCCTTGCATGCTCCAAAACAGTAATTTTATTTCTCGAGATTCCGTGGGCAAAAGAGGGAACATTAGGTACGCGGAGAAAGTCTCACTGCAGTAGGACAAACTTTCAAACTCCTTCACAAGATCTCTGTAACTATAAAGGGAACCATTTTAGTTTCACCACTTCGACGAGCATAACAACTCAGTGTGATCTTTTCATTTAGGTCAACTTACTAGTCTTTAAATGTAGTTATCTGAGCGGATACAGACTCGAATTTAGTGAAGGGCTCAGGATGCTTTGTCAAGTCAGTTTGACTTAAAGAAATGACAAAAAGCCTTAAGATGTCCACTAGGACATCTTCGATTCGCGTATCCATGAATACTTCTTCACCTGAAATTCCAATGAAACATGTGCAATCAAATGGACTCATAATTCTAGTAAATTCTATGCAGCAAACGTGACAAAAATTCTAAAAAACTCACCAAGTGAGAATATCTGACTAACAAAAACGTAGCACTCAATTGTATCTTCAAGTGTTGAAAAGTACGAGCTTTCCTTCAGTACAAAAAGGACAAAGGAAAGGCATATCCTTGCCTCCCGCACTACAGCTTCAAAATTGCACTGCAAGTCTTTGCGATTACTAGAATAACGTGTGACAAGTTTTCGAATCGGCTCCAGCATCCAGAACTTCCCGTTGACTAGAGCCTTTTCACTGACGCAGATAGGCCTCTCTCCCTGGTCAACTTCCACTTCATCAGCATCCTCGTCCTCCTCAGAAGATTCTTCAAGGTTATTCTCAATTTTGACACCCGGAAAGTAGCAGGCCATGTACAACTCAAAGATTTCATTTTTCCCTGGATCCACTCTTTCCGAAATGAGCATAAGCAAGTTGGCAAAAACTGTAATGTTACTCTTGCACAGAGTACAAATAAGATGGATAGGCACTGTGATATTCACCGACTGAACATCCATTAAAGAAAGCAACTTGTGCACAAGCGATTGTTCAAAGCGGATGAAATAAGTTTCCAAATATTCAACATTTTTGATTTGGCCCAAAGATTCTAAATAGTCTTTCACTTCAGACGTAAAGGACATCTCAGCATGATTCAATACTTCCAAGAATTCTATCCAAGGTTTGAAAAACTGGAAAGGACTTTGTTGAGCAACTATCGGATTGACTTTGCATGAGCTGAGTACTGCTCCGGAGCTTGCAAAGTTCCCTGGACATCGAGTTCGCAGTGTGGAAAGGTTCAGTAGGAGTGAATGGTTCCTGTTCAAGCCAATTGTTATTAATTTTAAGTCACCAGGCAAGTACCTTGACAAATGACCAAGATTTGTACTCACTTTAACGAGCGGGCAACACGGGTCAAATCAAGTTGCTTCACATGATCCAAAATCGCCGAGGACCGATGATTTAACTTTCCCCATTTCATTGCTATAGTTATCAGCTCTAAACCTTTGCTTGCGAGTGCTAAAGTCCAGTCCTTTGACATGAAAATTCAAAATTAATCTCATCGCTCATAATTATACCAAACAAAAACAATTACCTCACGTGTAGTGGCAAGAATCTGAAGCACTTGCATAGTAATAGTGACAACAAAATACTCCAAATCCTTCACCAAATTCCATGCATCTTCTCGAGCCTGTGCACGTCCATCTCTTTCACCGAGAAGTAGCAAGTTGTAGAGAAAATTGAACACTTGGGTCAGATAGTAACCATCGAAACTCACGACACTTTTTAGTGCTTCAGGCTCACAGAAATAGCGAAGGTTCATAGTCAGCGTTGGGAACATGACGCTGGAAAGCACCAAGACAATAGGTAAATTTTAAATGACTGATCAATGCAAAAGCTCATGCGAGGTTGAATGAACGGTTGTTAAAAACAAAATATATGTCGTCAATATAAACAAACCTGAATTCTGATATTCCAAGCCCGGCTTTGACTGAGCTGCTCCAAAATCTGAACGTTTCCAAAATTAGCAGCTTGGCATGGCAACAGCACTCAGACGTGAATCTGAAACACACGAAAAAAAATGCTCGAACACAAAACTCGCTAGGAGTTGACATTAAAAAAAGGACTTACTGGCTGTGACTTGCAAGATATGTGAGCACGTTGCTCATAAGTTGATAGCGATCATGAAGGATTTTGGCGTTTGCCGGACTTGACTGGACAATTAACCTCCAGATTTTCATTAACATCAAATTTTTAATAGCCACTGCATTGCTGACAACTTGTGAAGAACCAGCAGATATTGCAGCCCAATTGGACGTAACCATTTTGAGAAGATTTTCAAGTAATTTCTTGTGATTAAGAAGAGCCTCTGGAGAATGTCTGGCGATTCTTATTAAAATCTCAAGTCCGCTAATAGTGCCAGATTCAGATATTCGATCAGGTCGATCCGCCAAGAGATATTCCATGCGATCAAGTAGCTCCGCACGGCCAATTAAGAAGAGAATGAGATCACTTTTTAATACTTGGTGATCTCGCATTGTTTCGTCATCCGCCATACTTTTTTTAACATCTGGGATGCAGAGTGATAAGGGCGCCGATTCTGGGAAAAGGTAAGCCACGTCGAAACATTCCTACATCCAAGAAAATGTTTTTTGTTACCCCAACGACAACGACACTGTCTTTTACTGAAGAAGTACTGTAAAAAAAAATGTAGGACGTACCTCTTCAGTAGATGAGAACAATACGGCAGATAGACAAGCCAGTGCGGCATCTAATGTCACTTTATCTTCCCAGTCAAGTGACTTTCTCAGTGCACACATTACATCCACGTTGGATAGCAGAGCTAACGGATTGATGTTCAATGCTGAATCATATACTCCTGGAATGAGAAATCAGTTCTGGTTCATAGTATTTGCCTTGCGAGATGGATTAAATTAGACTTGTGATGACTACCTTCATGAGCGTTCCGGAAAATGGCAGCGATGGCAGATAACGCAAAGGCTCGTTGAGAAACGACTGTAGAGCGAGAGTAAATAAGCAATTCTTCGAAAGTGTAGCCTGGTTTATCCATCTCGTCTCCATGGTGATGAAGACCCTGGAGCCAGGTCTTCTCTGAGGCACTGCGAGCATCTATGACATTTCCATTCATATCGAATCGAGCTTGTATTTCAGTTGGTGATGACTGGGCTCCTTTAGATTCTGGGTCCTAAAACATACCAAAACATTGAAAACTCAGAACGTCAGGCCGAAATATATTAGATAGGAAAACTACTAACCACAGTCCAGCTAAGTTTGTCCACTTCAACAGTTTCCATATGAGGGAACTTGCTGAATTCCTGCGGAATAATCGGAAGTCTCCCCGTCACAGTTTCAGCAGTAGATCCTTCCTTGGAATCCTCATCATCCGCCATCCTCCTAGGAACATTCTCCTCAAGTCCCTTCCGCTCCTTACTCTTAGGGATCGCCCTCCCTTGACCCATCCTCTCCAGCAGTAACTTAAAAGTCTCCTGACTCAAACTCCCCAAGAATTCTTCCCTCATCTTCAAGATATCTTGACAACCAACACTCTGACCCTTATCAATCACACCCTGTCTTCTCATCAGCTCATTTATCTCCTCAGTTTCATCAGCTGGCTTCTTCGCACTTGAACGGCTCGTACTACAACCCAAATTTCGTCTCAATTTCTTCTCTTCCATCCTCTGAGCAAATAAACTCTTGCCCCTGGATTTCGGCCCCGACGGCTTTGCCTTCGGCTCCGACTTTCCCAGACTTGCATCATCTTCTTCATCAACATTCCTTGTGCGAACTTTAGCCGCTACAAATTTTCAACCATTAAAAAACACATTAATTGTTGATATTACTAACTACCCTCGCCACAGATTCATTATTTCATAAGTACATTCAAACCATACTTACGTCCACTTGTTGATATGAATTTCCGAGCTATTTTCTTGTCCTTTTCTCCGTTCATTGTGCACTTCACAACTTATATGTTGCTCCAAAACTTACTCGAACACAAAACCTAAGCGCCCGCAAAACTAACACAAAACGCTTGACTTCACTTTTTAAACATTAAGTGAACATAGATGAACAAGCCATTCCGAAAATTGCCCAGATAAGCTAACAAGCTTCAAGTTATCAAGCTCTTGAGATTTATAATTTCAATAATTCAAGTACAAAATAAATTGTTGAAACTAAACAACACGAGGATTATTCTTTCAATTTCATTTCCATGTGCGGGGTAAAGCAGTGAGACGTTGAATTTGAGATTTTGGCGCCAAATCGCGCATGTGCCTTCGGCGCGCTAAATTCAACAAGGGGCACAATAAAGGAACAAGGCGGAAGAAGGGCCCGCAAATAAGGCCGATGAATTGTGTTTGTGTGTGACGCTTTGTGGAGAGAGCGAGAGTTTTGTAGAAGAAGAGCGGAGGGGAACTGACGGAGGCCGAGTCCAGCTTTCATTTACTACTTTTGGGCTTCTTTCCTTCTTCGTTCGTTCATCACAACAGTTCCCCGCATCGCCGAGTACGATCGAGCGAGCGAAGGGATCAACATTTATATTTGCTGCTGCCGTTTCGGGCCCACGCTGGACACTGGAGCTTGTTGTCAGTCAACTGTGCCGCTACTATTTCCCATTAAAATCGGCGTGAGAATTGAAGAAATTATACAGTGTGAGAATATTTAATCTTTTGCTCCATTGTTTTGTGTCATAAGTGATTTGTGTGAGTTAATCTTGGCGTCACTCCAGCAGACTGGTGGAAGGAATTGACGCTTCTGCGGCTTTATTTTATTTCGGGAGGGAGTGGAGAGAAGGGCAGCTTCTTTCCTCTCGTCGTCTTCTAAAGATTCCCGGTTGGCAGTTAATTCAAGATTGAACTGTTGTGACCGACCAGTATACTCCAGCTACTAGAAATATCTTGAAAAATTCGGTTGTAATATCCAAGTTTGGACTTATATACTGAAGTTTCTAGTTCATTGAGGTAAGATTGTGAAATTTTATTTACTGGAGTCAACCTGATGATGATTAATCATTCTTGAACTTGTTTTTGTTTGGAGAAGCCAGTTTTTTTGGGTGGATTGTTTGGGATTCTGGAATGAATTTTCTGGTTTTAGGAGTATATTTAGAAGAGGGACTGTGTATTGAGCCAGTTTTGACTGTAGTTTTGATATTTTTATTATTGGGTTGTATTTTGAGTGCGATTGACTCCCATTTGGTATAGGACGTGGGTAGATTTAGTTGAATGGCTGAAATAAATCCAGCGTAGTTTGTTTTTTTTTGTTATGGTGGTGGGTGTAGTGTATAGAAAAGGTTATGTAACAAGTACAAAGTTAAATAGGTTATGAAATTGCCATAGTGAATGTTCAAGCAGAAGTGGCCAGATTTTTAGAAATTCGTCTTGTGACTCCAGTAAATGTGTCTTAAGGTCGATTTTCTTTGTGTAATAATAGACTTTTCTATTGTAGTCTTGCGGTGAATTGCTGGAAACCTGGAAAAGTCATGGAAGTTGCAATATTTCCTACTCCAACACATCTAAAAAACTCGGAATCTTCTGAATCGCCGGGCAGAACCGAAGCCACAGACATGGAGCTTGGTCTAGAAATTGACGACCCGGATAATGTGGACATGGACGAGAGTCTGATGTACCCGGGATCAATCTTTGATGAAGATGATCAAGATGATCTGATAGATCCAGACAAGAGCTACATCAAAGGAAATTTTAAGAAGCCAATCAAAGGTTTTGATGAAGATGAAAAATTGATTTGTCCTTTAGTTGACAAAAAGTCGGCTATTCTGTATGACATCGTACAACAGTTAGAAGAGGAAGAGTTAGTGCGTTCATTGAGTCTGCTGAATGATTACAAGAAGCCGATAGTATTTCCCAGAGAATTATTAGACGAAGAGGAGGGTTCGTATATTTTGATAAGAATTGCCGACCCTGAAGAATGGAAGAAGAAAGAAGAGGATCGTATTATTGATGCTGAATTGGAAGAGCAGAGAAAGGTTTTAGGTGACCTGCCCTATGTAAATGATACCTACAGGATTCCATTTGATCATGGTGCGTATCAATTTTCAAATTAATCTCTTACCTTTTTGGCTCGTACATTAGAAATTTATCACAATATTTCCAGGATGGACAAGAGAAGTTGTAGTTCGCGTCCATCCCACGCCCCCAGGTGCGGAATTAGGGGAGTATCCGCTAACATCAATCGGTGAAGTATTTTACCGCGATCCAGCAGGAAATAAAATTCGATCGATGAAGCAGATAGCCATTTCATGTAAGTGTAATAAATACCTTGAATTCATGTTCTCCAACATGTGAGCAGTTACTAAACTACCCGTGCTACTGATTTCAGTGGAAAAGGATCCCATGCCCGGCCTATCAATTAAGAATTTTACTTTCGGTAAAGCTCCCATCGGCATCCGCGATCAGAAAAAGGAAATTATTCGGAAAATTGTGAGTGGGAAATCCTCTGCACAGCTCCCCGTCAGAAGTATAATTAAAGGGAAGAAAGTTGTGGTTGCTCCCGAACAACAACAACATGTAGTAGTTCCTAAAACTAATGGAAGTAGCCTAATGGAATCTCCAGCAGTAGCAGCAGGTTTGAAGTTGAAGAGTAGTTCTAGTCGACGCTCCATTCAACCTCCTAAAAGGTACGCCACTGGCCAGGCATTTGCGTATCCTGAAAAGAGATCCAAGACTGGGACGAAGAGGGATGTTGAATTGTGAGTACTCCACCTTGTGTTTTTCTTTATACATTCAATATCTTGACATTACGGAAGTCTAATGGAGACCTTGTTGGTATAGCCAAAGTGACAACGAAATGGAAATGGGCATGCTACCACCCAAGTACCCACGTGGAAAGGAGGATTTCACCGGTGGTGGTGGCAGTGGTGGGAGTGGAAATGAGGATGCAATGATTCGGAAACGAGGAAGACCACCGATGAAGAGACCTGAGGAGGAGCATTTAAATTCGGATTATAACGGGGACCATGACAGCGCACTCTTCCAGATATCAGCTTTCCACAGTCATTCACTCTTTGATACGTATGTGCTCCTTTTTTTCTCTTAACCAGAGTACAAAATTTTGAAAAAAGTTGTAGAAAATTTTGGGTAATGAAAATCTGGAGTGGTAGGATTATAATATTTGTTGTCCTGCAGGATGAAAGACGTGGACCATCCGCACGATGACATGTATGAGAATGTGAGGGTGAGTGACCCCGGGCATAGACGAAATGTTTCAGAATGTTCTTCAATGGGAGGACAAGAGCACGGGACTGAGGAATTGTTGCCCTGTTCCATTCGTTGCCCAGCGATGGCAGGAGAAATCCCAACACTTCAATGCAAAAGATGTTTGTGTTTGTATCATCCCGAATGTCTGGCCTTGCCGCCGAACCTCAACTTCAAGAATTTCTTATGCGCGGTGAGTGCTTTTCAGTTGGAATTTTTACAAATGCGAGAGACTTTTTGGTTGAGCCGGAATGTTTTTTTAAAGAATTGTGAAGGCGAGCATAGCGATGATGTGCCATCTCCAACGAAGCAGCAGATTTCGGGAGGAACAGGAGGAGGTGGAGCATCCAAGCAGCCAACATCTAATTCTGATGTGGATACGATAAGGAAACCGGGCTGGTTTGGACCCAAATTAGGCGAATCATTCAAAGTGAAGAAGCCCCCTCCACCACTTCTTCCTGCATTTCCTAAATTCGGGAGTAAGTTTAGCCTGATGAATTCCAAGTTAAAATTTCATCCTGCACAACAGCAACGCTCGAATATGATTCCACCTTCCTTGGGCCGAGGGTTCCCGCTCGTTCCACAATCTAAGTCAGGCAGCAAGAGGATGTCCCCGGTTTCGTTACTTCGACCAGGAGACGACAGCATGTCAATCTCTCCAATCACATTAAAAAGAGGTAGAGGGCGACCACCCAAAAGTACACGACTTCTTCCTAATCTATCTAACCGTAATTTAACCATAACTCCTATTTCCATACGCCCGCGACTCCCAGTACCAAGTTTAGCGCCAATGAGTAAAGGGAAGTCCTCGCTGCAAATGCCTCTTATACCGCTCAAGCTCAAAGGAAGTACCTCCAACTCACAGCAACATAAAGTTTCTAGCATTACAACAACTACAACTACAACAAAAGGTCGTACAAGTCTACCAAGTTTAAGTATACCAGGAGCTGGGGGAAGGTTTCCTGACTCAATGTTTCGGGATATGAAAGGCGTTAAAGCACCTCAGCTTCCAGCTCCTCTGGTCAATAAAGGTCCTGGTGGGTTTCCGCCTTTCAAGCGGCACATTCAGGGTGTTGTGAGCATTGGAACGAGGAAATTTGTGGCTGTTCCACGGCCGAGCAAAGAGGCCGCACCTTCGGCGAGTAAAATGAGCAAAGCCACTAAGAAATTAGCTAATGCGGAGGGTGTCAACAAGCAAATCCCGCAGGAGACTGACAATGCTGCAGGGGAAGAAGCGCCTAGTGGCTCAAAGACAGATGACACCGTGCCGGAAGTTACTCCCAAACATGACTTCGAAAGTAACCGGGTGGTGATTAGAAAGATTTTCAAGTATTTGAATGTAAAAGACTTACTCCGGGCTGCTCGTGTCTCAAGTGTGTGGAAGAATGTGGCTTCAGAGGAAAATTTGGTAAGTTGTACGCACAAAAGAGTACGAACCAAAGGATTTTTGAGCAAGTAGTAAATTTTGCCGGTATTTTATTTGCAGTGGAAAGTAGTCCGGATGAAGAATCAAAGAATCTCAGACATCCCAGCCTTCTGTGATTTCCTCAAGAAGCAGAGTACGGAGCAAATTGACTTGAGGAAGATGATCTGTACGGAGGAAATGAATTGGGAGAATCTTTTTCAGAGTTTAGCGAATGTGAGCTCTCTGAAACAAATCACTCTTGGGCCTAGAACAGTTTCTGCAGACTTGGTGGGATCTCTGAGTAAGTTGTGCCCGGATGTGACTGTTGTGACGACATGAAGTCCGAGCCGCTACTTGCTCATGCCCATCACGTAGAAGTACATAGCGAGTACTTTTCATGCAGAGAAGATACATTTACAAAGGATTTAGTTTGAGTGTGAAGAAGTGATGATTGCATCACAATACAGTAGACACATTTTTACGTTTCATTGACGGACTTACCACGTTGGTTTTTAGTGAGTTATTATTATTAATTGTAGTGCTGTAATTATATTGTATGATAATGTTTGAATTGAAAAAGAAGAAGATTGTTGGCAAAAGTCCTTGAGTATTGAGAGTGCGCTAGAGTTCTTTTAGCTAGAAATTATTGTGATTCAGTGTTGTACAGAGAAGACAGAAGAAATGAAGAAGAATGAGAAAACTATTTTTGATCGTTACTATTATGATTATTACTCTGCCAACTTGGTATATAATAAATATATAAATATATATACATCGTTTTTAGAACCCCTTACAATTTGGCCATAGTTGTCACCAACTTAAAACTAATCAATTTACCCACCTCTTTGACACAAGATGCATGCCTATGTCTATAGAAGATTATGTGTATGAGTAAACTCAAGTTATCTAATACCGAAGACGATTAATTTGTTAATCTAATTGTCATTGTCTCTAAGTACTTGCACCCCAAGTATTTGCATATATTCCACGCTCAAGTCTCGTGTCTTTTCAGGTGGCACAGGAAACCTTGAGCATTGAACTGATTGAGTGAATTTTTTTAGAGGCGTTCTACTCGCATGAATTTAAGTCAGCAAAGCAAGAGGATTGTTGTAGAGATATAGAGAGGAGGTTAATGAGGTGGGATTCGCCTTGACTTGTGAGAAACTGACGGGTGAGAAGCGTCTGTCTACATGTGCCCCAACATGTTCAACATGGAGTGGAAAGGAGCTGCTGATGAAGACAAGATTTTTATGCATAAAGATGAGATTTGGACAAGATGGACTGACATTTTACTCTTAATCAGACAAGAGCAGGAGTTGGAGGAGAGTGACTAAGAAGTGAGAGGGAATGGACGCCTGACTGACGGTCTAGTTAATATAGACTGGGCCTGCTCTGGTTTATTGTTGCACGTGAAATGTAAGTGAGTGTGAATGCTGCAGAAAGACGAAGAAGAAGAAGGAAGAGGTCCTTGAGCAACTTCCTGAAGGCCGTCAACATTGCGAACTGACAGAAGTTTTGTGAAGTTTGACTCCACCCTCTGGCAGTGAAGGCCGAAGAAAAAAAAATCACTTTCCTCCTCGTCTCAGTCAGTTCATGTTTCTCTGGCGAGTTACTCCATAAAAATTGAAGAAATCCATGACGCCAAGGAAGTGGACGGGATTATCATTTGTTGGGGCAGCTGATAGCGCTGGGCGAGTCGCGGAAGTTCCGTGTTCAGTCAAGTTGGAATGGAATGCAACGCCTGAATTCCAACAAGCTCATCATTATCATCCAGCATTTGAGCGTCTTAGTATTTACTCAGAGCGTCTTATAAGCCCAGCATGTTTAACACTCTTCGTCGCTTCCATAATGTCATATTCTTTCCAAGTTCAACACACTCTCAGTCTACTCTATACTGTCCCGAAAGACACTCACGGTCTCATGCCTCACGACGCTTGGATCATATGCTAAAACTAACAGATTATTTGTCATTCCAATGATTTTTGGGCATGAGAAGAGACCCATTAGTCAGTCAGATTAGTTGGGGAATTCCTAAGCGGGCCTCGAGCAAGGTTGGGGGGATTTCATGCAAGTTGATTTGCATGTGGTCAAGCTTGTCACATAGTTCGTCAGCTATGACCGACCAGCGAGGCGATGTAATGCATGCAAATCAAGTTGAAGTCTAAAGGACTCGACTCCACAGTGTGTGTGTGAGATAAAGTGAGACAGTTGATGCGGATATCGGAAAAAGAATAAAGAGGTGGACCATAGCAGCCTTGACTTTGCCATTTACTTGCACTTGTTTTCTTGGGGCATGATCTGACTACATGTCCACTAAGACATCATTATAATTACCTGGATTTCCAAGGCACAGTGTCCACAGGGATTATTCAAAGGAGTACACACTATGAATTGAGCTGCTGGGAGGAGTGAGAATGGATTGACTGACTAAGAAGAGTTGTTCGTCGGGAAGCCAGAAGAAATGAGTACGGAATGCTGTGGGCGATGAATGGATGAATGTTAATGTAGAAGCGAAAGGCTTTTAAAACTCTCATATGTAGTGGCAGGCTGCACAAATCAAGCAGATGCATAATCAGAGGCTTTTTCTTGGTCAGCTTTGAGAACTGACTGAGTCCCCTTCACCCCCCTCGAACATATATCTTGTTGGCCTCTCTTCTGTTCAGAATCCACTATCTACCTGTTCCCCCATTATTGCATGAGGCTATGTTGTGTACAAGTCGACGACAGTGAAGTAGATTGGAAGGCAAAAGCGAGCCCACCTGTTCGGCCCGTAAGTGCCTCACTCTCACTTCTTATTCTCAGTTGGCTTTGAAGATCGTTCAGGTGAGGGAGGATCATCATAGTGGTCGTGGTGAAACTGTTGAGTCTTTCGCCTTGTAACCTTCTTGTCCAGCTCCTCCAGTACCCATTCTGTCTCTCTTCCCACCTATGCTCCACTTTGATTAATCCCCTCAGACCTCCACTATGTCCATTGTAGTAACAGTGAAATGGTGAAGTGAAGTGAAGTAATAAAGTGAACTGCCAAGACATGGAATGAGAGGGTGCACTGAGGATTTTGGCTCCTTATACTACTACATGTCTCCTGCAATGATTTACCCCGAAAAAAAGCCTCATTACTATTAGGAATAAAAAAAAAATTAAATAAATAAAATGTCTCGGAAGAAGATGCGGGACTTGGTGAGAAGTTGTGTGCTTGTGATTATTGTGTTGTTTGTGGATCCATCCATGGAGCAGGGTATGAATATTATTGTTGCTGTTGTCTTTCTAGTTTTATTGTAACATTATGCATGGGCCTATCTTTGCGGCCTTGTTATGCTCAAAGGGACTATTCTTAGCCACACTCGAGGCAGTAGAAAAACAAGAACAAAGTTACGGTGGTTGTCTTGTTATTATTATTGAAATCATTCTGCTCTCCTCTTACTTTCGCTTTGCGTGATCCTCCTGCTGTTGCTGGTGGTGACTGTCGTCTTTGTTGTTGATGGCCTTGCTGCGCTCCAATTCCCTTTTCCTTCTTGTCGTCGTCGTCGTCGACTACTACAACAGAGGAGGCCTGATCTTACAGATTGTCCACTAAATGTCCCACTTGCTCTAATTACATACCGTCCCGCATATTTCCATCCTAACATCATGGCACTCCAGCTTGAGCAACCCTACTTGACAGGTGGGCCATATAATGGCGCTCGTGATCATTGCAATGGTTCCCATTCGGAGTGTAGTCTGATTTAGTCGGTCGGAACAATGAGCAAGGGCTTGAACTGGGAGTGATACTAAATTGAGAATGGGACAATTTGGGGAATTGAGTAAACGGATCCTGGGGGGGAATGAGGAAGCGGAGTGAGACGAGACCTCGTTGCGGAGCTGACCATAAAACCGCACATTCACTTCAATTTTGTGTCACAATTGTTAGAGGCGGTTGGAAAGGCGTCAAAATAAGCTCGCTCGTTCATCCATGGAAAGGCCTTCCCATATTTTTCCTCTTCCCACACACAAATATATACATGACACATGCAGCGTGGTTGGAACCATGCGAGATCCTTCATTGATTATGAAATATATATAAAATCTTGAGCAAATCCTCCTCAGCCATTTCCTCACGTCTTTTGCACCCCCCTCCCCTTCCTGTCATTTGTCACATGAGGTTAACCAGTATCTCTTTTCCGGATTCCCAGTGAGGAGCTTTTCAGTTGTAGACATGCAATTTGCTCATTTTGTTCATATCATCGTCATCATCATCATCATTGTGAGATCACCATCATCATCTTCTTTTCTGTCTCTTCTTCGTGTTTTTCTGCCCTCACAAATTGATTAAAGGAAAGGATAATTTAGGATTTGGAGGGGCTGGGATGGGACATATCTAGCCAGCACGACCAATAAGTCTTTATGTGCTCTGCCAAGTCATCATAAAAACTCAAAGAATGTTCGCAGTCATGGCGGCCAAGTACTCACAAAGGCATTAACAACAACGTTTTTTTTACTCATGAGCGAGTTAAATAGTTTCTCCGCACGACTCATGACGGATGGAAATGACTACTACAAGCTTGAGTACAGCCGTCTTAATCCACATTCTCGATTAGATCAATCAATTTATAATCATTCTCACTAATTCTCCATTCTTTTGTGACTTGGGAAAGTTTAAGAGATTCTTGGCATTCCTTTTCATTTCTTCTCTTACGTAGTAGTACTGCGGGCCGCACTACTAGCTTGAAAGGAAATTAATGTGAGACTCAGATAAATGTGAGTTAATTATCTCCCCCACCGGCCAGCACGTCTCCCATGTGAATTGACATTTGGGAATTGTTTGTAGGCTGTGTGCTTAGGGAGAGATTTGCGGACTGACATGTAAAGGAATGTTGATGCTGATTTAAATTTAATCATGTCGTGTTTTGAATTGAGAATGACAGAGACATGGCTGATTGAATTGTAGCAGTGAGGATTGAGGAACGTGACGAAAAGTTTAGTCAGCTCAAAAGACATTATAAACGTCCTACTCGCGGACATGTCAGGTAGGGTGGTATGGGGAAGATTTAGAGGTCATCATTCGTCATCAGCATCATGATGATATGAAGGAGGTGAAAAAAATGTAGCATGGGAAGATAAGGAAAGAGATGAAGGAAGGGCTGGGTTTTTTGAGAGGCTAGAAGTCATCGCCGTCGTTTCTTGTTTATTTTGCTATGTTGTGCTGCCGTCGGGAATAGAGGAAAGGGAGGAGTGGAAATGGAAAGTGGCATTAAAAGTTGATCCTCCAAGTGCGAATGGGAAGGGAAGTAATGAATTTTGCTCATTCGCTTGTGTAAGAACAAGAAGAAGAAGGAGAAATTGTGACGGAGATTTGCTTACTGCAGTAGTTTACGTACAGATTCATTTTATGATATTTTCTGTTGCATTCATCGGAATGCTGCTCAAGCGGAGTGGAAGAACAAGAAGCTGTCAATTTGTAAAATGATCTGGCCTATGTGCTCCTTAGGCTGTCGTCAGCGAGAAAGATCTCATTGGAGCAAAACATGACCAAGTGGACGATGACTTATTACTGAATGACTGACTGAACTATGGCTGCTATAACTGAGAAAATGCATAGGAAGGGAGCGTAAATTGGATTGCATTTCAAGTTTGCCAGCGAAGTTTAGTAGAGTGTTGTGTGTTGCTTGTTGTTCTTTACCTATATGCTTGCTTCGTTGGCCTAGCTCCATCCAGGTGAGAAGAGAAAGTGGTGGTGGAATGGTTGCGAAAGATAAAGGCGAGGAATATAATAAGGAACGCAAGTGAAGGGGCAATCCGCCGCATATCGCCGCCCTATTTAACTACCTCTTTCCACTCATTTGCACATTATTGTCTCACTGTTGGCTGTTGTGAGTGAATGAGGGAGATGCCAGCCAAGGAGCGAGTGATATCGCTTCATCTCACGCAATAACCACACGTCCCTCACAATTCTTCTTGACAACAATTGCCTTTACGTAACAGCATCTCGTCGTCGTCGTCGTCATTCCCTCTCTGCCGCCGCCGTTGCATTCACTTTTGTAGGCACGACGACCTATCTGCACGGCACAAGCAGCCATAATAGTGACGATGACGATGACGACGACGATGGGGGCCTATCTAAGTCACTTTCAATTCCATTCCAGTCTCTCGTCATGTATATTTGTCCTCTCTCGCAACGCAACATAAGAAATCTGGCTGCATCTCTTGACAAAAGTGTTGCTGTGAGTGAGAGAGCAGAGATTGTAATGAAACTAATGAGCATACGCACCCTCCAGCAAGCAATTATTAGTGACCCCTGCTGTGAAAATCACTCGCATTGTCGTATTATTCTTCCGCAGTGCCTTGCCTTTTTTTAATAGCACACGACGTTGACTTTGGCCATAGTTTCTTTCATCCTGAATATATTGCTCCGTTTGTATAGTAATAATAATTAGTATGCGTTAGTGATGGGAAAGATTGAGGATCGAGCGTACAGTACAGCTGGTGGTGCGAGAGTCTGGGTTTCTCGTGCGAGTTGAGCATAAAGTTGGTCACGGTGGCCTGGTCACCTTGCCTCCTTCATGGTCCTACATCTTTTCTCTTCTCACAGTGTTTTGCTCTTGCCATCATTATTCTCTTATTATGTTCCCTTTGACTGCAAATGAATGTTGACGCGACTAAATGGTCTCTGTGTGTGCAGGTCCACTACTCCACTTTTCTTGACCTCTATTCTGTCCACCGCACGCCTTAACTATTTGCCCCGTCTTGCGTAACTAAGACTGGGAGTAATTATCGTCCTAGCTCTTGTTCAAAAGCTGTCTGTTCACAACTTTTCAGCTTGAAACAATTGAATGCAGTAAGAAATTTCCCACCTTTCCCGTCGTTGTCCTCACAATTACTTCTTATTACACCCTTTGGGCTTCATTAAGTCTTTATCGAGTCGCGGAGAGCTCTTGCAGCAATCACAAAAGTAACAATAGAATCTCGCCTTTTTGCTCGGCTCTGGCTGTCTGTTGTGACATTAGGGTTCCGCTCCTTCCTTCCAAAGTAAATGTGGGAATGTGAGCTAATGATATAATTTTTTTTAACTCTGCTTGTAAAATTTTTCTTGATTTACAAGCAAAAGAATGCGTGCAAAAACAAATAAACCATACATTAGTCTTGAGATCATTGGACTAGATATGCCCTCTAAATGTGCAAGAAAGATGAGTGGAGGTCACTACTAAAACTCTTCCTTCCTTTTTCATCTTTTGTACAGGAAGTGGAAGCTCAGTCCAATCTTTCCGAGGATCTTTGCTCAGCTCAAGAGGCCAGACTGAATCAGAGCCACAACAGCAAGTGATTCTTCCGCGAGGATTCCAGCAGCAACAAAGAATTCAAACTCCAAGCAACGTAGCCCCTGTGGGTTCATATGAAACCAGAGGGATCTCGCGTGTCATTCCTTCCATTCAAAATGGTCACTTTCAGCTTCGTCCACGGGGAGCAAGTGTACCCTTTGGAAGTGACAGGAATTCCGGAGGTTTTTCTCCACTTTTAAATCTATCTCCAGCTGGCAGTTCTAGATCAAGCCAGCAAACTTCGGCTGCGAATGAAGCTCGCTATGAATATTATGATGACAACGATGACATCATTTATCATTACTCAAACGAAGATGGAACGCCAGAGTCTTCGTCATCGTCAGGAGCAAGTTCGTCGTCACGAGGGGCCTCTATCCCCACGAAATCTGCCGCAAGCGTGAGAGGAAGCGGAAGTTTGACGAGCCGTGTAGTGAGCCAGCCATCGCCACTAATCCCTCTCGTCGATGAGGATGAGCGTGGCGTGAGTTTACGAGGAAGGAGTGTGCAGGGTCAGCAATCTCCACGTAATTCTGCTCTCAGTCCAGCACACAACCCCACTCCGCTGCCAGGACTGATCAGAAACCCGTTAATTTACTCCAAAGGACTCGGAGGGCCCTCAGCAGCCCCTCCCATTCCTCCAGTGACCACCACAAAACGACCTGCAGTCCTCCGTGGCCCAGTCAACCGCTTCACACTTTCTTCAAGACCGTCCCGGCCAGTCTTCCGACCGGTAGAAACTAACCCTGTCAGAAAATCCGACTTGAGTAGCACCCCCTTGGACTCCGCGAGCAATCGTGTGAGTGACAGTCAAAAAGAAAATGACTCGGAAGGGGAATATGAATATCAGGAGGAGGAATACTATGAGGAGGACGAACAAGAAAGTGAGGATAAAGCCAAAATGCCAGAGACCAAGACCAAGGTCACTGTGTCTGTCTCCACAAAAACAAGCTCGACAACACCAGCCCCAAGTTCAACCTTGGGACCTGGCATTGTCATTTCTGTGGCCACAACTCGAAGCGTAAGCGATCGAATTCCAGTCCGTACGTCCACCCCAGCTCCTGTGACTACACCGAAAGTGACCTTCAGTAGGGCTACTGGCTCCTCAATTGTTGTTGCCTCGGTGCAAACAAGCAGGAGCGTGGCCAATCCTGGACCTCTTGCTCCCTTGCAGAGACTTATCAATTCACAACAACAAGCTGCCCAAGCCAAATCCAATCCAGAGCCGGAATATGTGGAGGAGGAATATGCTTATCCAGACAACTATCCCGTGACAAATGGGACATCTTTAGTAGATGGACAACCCACTGCTTCTTCTAGTAAGACAGTGACGCAAGAAAGCGTAATGGATAAACTAGATTACCTCCAGTCCGAACTCACCAACGGACTCTTCACCGGACTTCATAATCACGCTTCTGTCCCGTCCACAACCACCCAAAATTCAGCGCCATTGACCAGCAGCACAAGCACATCCGAGTCAACAACAGCCGCCGCCAGCGCACCCTCATCAGCCGTTTTGAATCAAGACACTCAGGCTTTGAATGTGGAACATTTGTTCAAGTCTATTAAGTTCAAAGAGGCAGATTTATCCCATCTGCTACCACCAGGTTACGTGCCATCTTCATCTTCACCCCCGACCACAACCACTACAACGACAACGGAACCAACAACAACTACCACTACTACCACCACCACTCTTCCGCCCACAACAACCAAAAATGCGGGCATTGTTTTCGAAACAGCCAACATTGCCAGTCTCTTGCCCAAAGGTTACAAGATTACATTGACGCAACCAATCGCAACAACAGTTGCTCCAAGTAGCAGCACAACTCAGGCACAAATTACCACCTCCACTTCCACTTCACCACCCAGAGGACTGGAGTCATTGTTGGCCAAAGTGAAGATGTCGGATATTTCCGCACTCCTTCCTCCGGGCTATGATGAGTCTCGCTTCACCAGTAGCACATCTCCCCCATCATCATCCACTGCAAATGTAGAGTCGAGCACAAGTGGACTAGAAGCTTTGGTACCGAATATTAAATTCGACGATGTGAGTAAATTTCTCCCACCGGGCTTCTCCGCATCGCCTGCGCCTGGACCCGTGTATACAAGCACAGTTTCTACTGCTGCAACTGCAGACCCGACCACTGCCAAGCAAAATTTGAATAAACTTGTCTTCCCTACAAGACCTGGCGGTCTTAAAGCAACGAGACCATCGACAACGGAGAGGCCTGCACCGGATACGCCATCTCCGCTCAAAGTTACCATCATGAAAGGACCTCCTACGAGGTTTGTTAGTTCTACTATAGTAAGGTCTTTAGTTCCACAAAGATATGCTAAATGAGCCATGCGGTAAACAATTTTTGCAGGAAAACGACAGAATTTACTGGATGGCCAACTCCATCCACCACTCCGATGCCATCAACGAGCTCGACAAGCACAACGACGGAGTCAACCACCACGACTACCACAACGACCACTCCGAGGTCGACGACAACTCCGATTCCACCGAAACGAAGTGCCCTCAGTGCCTGCAGCAATCCCCTTTGCAAGATGGAAGCCGTTTTGAGGATTGTTGGGCATCGCTGGAAACCAGAGTACACTGACATCAATACGGATGAGTGGAAGCATTTAGAGAGAACTGTGAAACGTGAGGTAAGTCCGAGTCAACAATGAATGTCACACATGAAGAACTGAAGCAAATGCTAAGTTCCTCATAAGTTGCAAATCGTTCCCACGGTAATTCCTCTTGCAATGAAGTCCCACGTGAAATCGTTGCCCTCGTTTTGATCCTTTGCACACAATTGATTTCCTCTCTGAACTTACCACTGAAAATTCCAACCCTGTCATTTCCTTGATTGACCAAACTTTTGATACTCCCATATTCCCATCACTCATTCCATCTGGGATCCATCGATAATTTCTCAATTGTTTCTTTCATAATCATCATAGTTTGCAATCTCTTGAATGGGTTGCTGATTTTTGCATCAGGTTACCATGGAAACGTGCAGAGCATAATGTGTGGTATATGAGGTACTTATGCCAGGATTTTGTCTCTTTGTCTAGCTCGATGCGGCGTATCGTTCCAGTGGTTTGGCACAGTACTATCGATCAGTGGAAATAGAAGGCTTCACGTAAGTACTTTTCAATGTATAATTTGTCGGCGCTTAAATGACCCTCACAGGGGAGGCCTGATTGAATCTAGTAGGGTGCATAATTAAGTCTAGAATTACCCCTAATTAAATCCAACATGACAAATAGTTGAACGACTTTCTTTCTTAACTTGTTGGAGCAGACGTGGAAGCGTGATCGTGGATTACTTTGTCCTTCTGGAGAACGTGACGACGAATCTGACCTCGGCGGATGTTCGAGCTCTATTTCACGCTTCACTTCCGCCATCAGATTTCCGACAAGAAGATGCAGAGAATCCTGAAGGAGATCACAGATTGTTGCCAGCGGATGAAAGACTTCGTCTGGGCCGTTATACAATTGACCCCAAGTATACAGACTTTAAAGGTACGTGTGACGAATATTTGCCAAAATTTATTTAAGACCACTTAATTAATGCATGAATTATGTCAAACAGTGAGGAACGTAACGACGGAAACGGTGGGCGCTTCTGCATCAGAGGCTCTAATTCCGCAATGGGGCATTGCCGTGATCGTCATTGGACTTGCATCTCTTATGTTCGTTGTAGTCTTCGGTGTCACAGTGGTGAGAGTTTTTTTTAGAGCTACAACAATGGTTTATCTATATCACCGGCGTTCTAATTGAAATCCTCGTTGCTTTCCAGTTGGTGAACAAGCATCGAAACTCGAAGAAGAAGAATACCGTTTCATTAACTCAGGAGATGCTTAGCGAGTTCAATAAAAGCCACAGTGGTTATGGAGTGGATAATTATGGGGCTGATGATCTCTACAATATGGACGACGTGTGGAATGACAAGCACCAACCGCAGCATCATCATCAAAATCACATGGATCGGACTTTTGATCGCAAACCCAAGGTATAAAATTACCTAAGTCGAGTATTCAGACCATGAGAGTTAATGGAATGACTTTGTACTTGAACAGAGGGGCTCAAGCTCGGGGAAAGGTTCGGTGAACTACAACATTTACGACAGCTGGAAGACTGAATGGAATGGACAATACTACAATGGGAATGGGAATTACTATGGAGACAGCGGCTATGCCCCGAGTCGTCGACGCTCAGACTATGACACGAACTTCTGAAACTCTCCACACATCGATTACTAGCTGCCAAGTTGGACGAATAGTGCTCTAGTCATGTTGTCCGAGAACTGATGATGAAGAAGAAAGCAACAAAATGAAGCCCCTTTATTTGCCTAACATTAAATAGAAGCACGCACTACTTGCGGGTAACGTAGTGCGCGACTTCGTACCATGAATATAATTAATTCAAAGTTATGACTTCCATAAGATGAAGATACTCCTTGACTGAATCGCCACATATTATGGTCGAGCTGACCAGATATATAAAAAAATGGATTCTTCTACGCCTCTTGGTTTCACTTTTTACAAATATAATTACTACAACGAAAGTTTCACAAATAGTTTTGAGAAAAGTTTTACAAAAATTTCCCCAGTGTCTCTGTCTCGAGCTCTAGTTGACTTATGGTCTGTTTCCTGTTCAATACTTCTATTATTATCCTTCTCAGTATTTTATATTTCAAGTGACTCTGCATATGCATTAGGATAAGACGAGGGTGCCAAGTCCTTTCCTTTTGTCATTTTTTATCATTTTGATCCTTCTCCACTTTTACTGAAGCATGAGTTCGGGCGCTGTGACATTTGTTCGCTTTTCGGACAAAATAACGCACCCGAAACGCAACTTTTCGAACCCGATAGTATGTACACTTATTTATTAATGTAGAGAGTAGAGTCAACTTGAGCAGGAGCTACTTATGGATTTAATCAATCATGCTGCCGTCGTCGTCGTCAACCGAAAATGATATTCCGAAACGGATGGAAAGAATTTTGTTTTAGCGATTCGCCGTAGCCAAGTTAATTTTCTTATGTGTTATTAGGAGGGAAGGGCTGGTGAGGAGCCATATTTTGATATTGTAGAACGTTGATACTGAGGGGCACGCGAATAAATTCACCAATTTAATCACCCCAAGTATTGAGGATTTATTGTAAGAACAATACCACGATTTATTTTTAATCATACTCTTCTGTAACACGATCTTGCTGCGATTTAGTCCTGAGAAAATTCCACTCCAACTTTGGTCGGGGCTCCATCCAGTCCGCTCGCACCATATTTTCCAGTCCCTTCGGTAGCTCAATTTGTCCAGCTGGATTTTGCCGATTTTCTATCAAACTTATCAGCATTCTAGGAATAGCACAAGCTGTACCGTTGACTGTGTGCACATATTTCTCCTTGTCTCCTGATCTGTAACGCGTGTTAAGTCTTCTACTTTGAAAGTCTGTACAATTGCTACAACTGGATATTTCACCGTGCATCTTCTTTCCTGGCATCCAAGCTTCCACGTCGAATTTCCTATGAGCACTCAGCCCCAATTCAAACGGAGGCATCTCCAAAGTTCTGAAGGGAACTTGTAAACTTCGGAATAGATCTTGCTGTACATCCAGGAACTCCAAGTGCATTTCATTACTTTCCAGGCCAGTTTCATTTGCTGTCACAGCAAACATTTCTACTTTTGTGAAGTAATGAACTCTGAAAAGCCCCGATTCTTCTTCTACTGACGATGTTTCTGCTCGGTAGCATCGACTGACAGCTGCTAGTTTCAGGGGGAGATCATCAAGATTGAAAAGGCGATTCTTGACGAATCCTCCAAGAGCCATTTCTGCCGTGCCAGACAAACACCATTCCTGGCTTGTACCTTCTGGAGTCTCCAGAAAGTAAACCTGTGAGAGAATTTGCTTTGAGTTTCTTTGTTCAGGCACAAATATTTCCATGACAACTGACCTGGTCACGTTCGCTCTTGGTGCTCATCCCCATAGCTTCAATGACTTCAGGATACAAAACATCCGGGACGGAAATGAGTTGAAATCCTCGGTTGTGTAACTCGAACATGGAATATCTAATTAGAGCTTGTTCTAGCTCTGCCAACGGTCCCTACGTTCAGATGCAATTATTACATGACAGGATCAACGAGCTGATGAATCATTTATATTCCCATTGCCTTCAGATAGTGCGCTCGATGTCCAGCCAAATTCCCCAAATTATCCGTCCGTACCCAATCTCTCGCCTTGCAAAACTGTAGAAAAAATACAACTTTAACTCCACAATTAACCTCCCATAAGATAACAACAGCCTTAAGTACTTATATTTTAAAACAAACATACAGCATGAAATTCTTGTTGATGAGGAAGACTTTCATGGCAACCTTCAAAGGCAATCACATTGACATTCGTATCCCCACACTTCCACGCTTCAGGATGCGTGTCATTCGGAATCTTTAGAACTTGAGCTAGCAATTCCGGCACAACTTGATCACTCCCTTGCTCACTTCTTTCAAATTTCTCCGACAAATTTCTAATCTTCTCCATATCCACTTCACATTGCCTTCGCTTAACATTCTCAATCACATCATTTTCTTTATCCAAGAATCTCCTCACATCCATCCGATTCAACAGCTCCAAACTACTCGAGCATGAACTTTCAGCTGGGTTTTCCACTCCAACAGCAGCAGATGAACTAGAAGATCCTAACCTACCTTGTAGAATTGTTGTCAACAATTTCCAGTTTTTACTCCCCAACAGTCCACGTTTAATAAACGCCATTCTCACATTTACCAGTCAAATTAGTCCCTTGTACACATTTATAAATTCTCCGATTCTTCAGCTACAAGTTCACAGTCCTAGAATTTTGTCTCTTTTTCTAAATGTCTCTAAATCCGCTTGCTTGCTTCAAAGAATCAGTACAGCAGCAGCTCAATTCAGATTTTCGTTATTGAAATTGTAAGGGGTCATGAGATCAAGCAGACTGCTCACTTATTTTTTCGGGTTCATTTTTTGGGAGAATATTTTTTCGAATATATAGAATCTTTCGCTTTTTCACCTGTCAGCCGGGTCAGTCAGGTCATAATGGGAGAATAAATAAACGTTATTACGAAATATTAATAATTTTGCTCAGGAATAATTTTTGAGTCTTTGCCCGCCAAACTGCAGTTTGGGTTTGAAGGCGATGGAGTGCGTGCTGCGTGCCTGCGGTTCATTGCCGACTGCCGACCCGCGGCGGAGCTAAAAGCGATGAGCCCGTCCGTATGTGATTTCAATGTGAGTGAGTAGAAGTGTTGTTGTTGTAGTGAAGACTCTGGGACTGGTCTGACTGCCTGGCTGTTGTCCTCTCATGTCATCTCGTCACCTTTCTGGTCGTCCATTCACTGAGCAACTTTCACCAGGAGGAAGAAGAAGAAGGAAGCTTAAAAGGAAAGCAGGAGAAGCAGAAAGTAATAAATTTTTTGGAGACAGAAGAAGAAGACTTTTTGTAAAGAACAGCTCGATTTTGGTCTGTCTGCTGCAAGAACCGGAAGGACAGTGTTTTGGTCATCTGGACGGACGTGAGCAGGTGTCAGCGGTTTTGGAGCTCCAGATTTTCTCGGTGGATTCGCAGCAGTAGTTGGGAAGTATAGGCTGTGTATATATACGATTTTGAAATGCCGGGACGTTGTTGCCGGGGATCCTTCTGTCTTCATCGCCTCTGATGCTAGCCAGAAAGTGCTCTTATTTTCACGTCAAATAAAAGTCTGTTGTTGTTTAGTTAGCATGTGCGTGCCAGGAGTGATTCTGTGATAGAATGTGGGATCGTCCCCATGTAAGCAAAGCTCAAAAAAGCAAGCCCGATTCACTTCCCACCCCGTAGTACCCTTACAATGAATTACTAACTCCAGGTAAGGACACGAGGAGTTTTAATTTTTTATTAGAATATGTGAAGAGTAAGGGTGGATGATATGAGGAGGATTTTTTGTAATTGTTGTAGGAGCTGTCAAGTGTCCCGTACATTCAACATCTTGCGTCATAGTAGTCGTGATCGACGGATCAGTATTGCAATTTAGGTAAGTTGATATTATTTAGTGGAGTAAAGAGTGGAGTGTGGGATGAATATGATGAAATTATGAATGGATTTTTTTGTATAGAACAGGAGGATGAATGATGAAAAAGATGGACCTCGTTCTACCTCGTTGGAGCGGAAAAAGAGCTGGGATGAACTTCGAGAGGAAGTTCGAAGCATGCGACGTCGTTTGTGGGCCCTGGGATTCAAACTGCCACACTCATTTACTTTTCGAAAAATGGCGAATAAAACGCGGATATATTTTATGTCTAGTCCTCCCAACTCAAGGGAGAATTCCTTGCATGCGATTGATGTTCCCGATCGCGAAGATCTAAGGAAGTCTTCTGACACTTCGTACTCATGGTTTCAAATTTTGGCCACTGGATTCCAGGTAGTAGCACTAGCAAACCTCATCCAACTCTATCAATCATAATGGGGAAAAACTTTGCACCTTATTCATCTTTTCTACTTCCGCATTTCATGTAGGGATCAAGTCCGCCAACTAAGGAGGAACAATTGATGATGGAGCGGAAGAGAATGACTCCAACTGGAATTTCAGCATACGAGTATCATGAACCGTCCGCCAAATTTGTCTTCACGACTTCGTCTTCGATTTATGAATTCATCGACGTAGATAGTGTAAGCCTCATGTTGATACTGCTATCATCTCACGTAGCAGAGTTATCTGTAGGATGTTTTAAGTTTCACCCAATTTGTTTTTTCAGATGGGACCTATTACCCCTAGAGAAATAAGCTCATCTGTGACGATTGGTGCTCGCCTGAATGCGGAAATTTGCCCAACCAATGCAAGCCTCGTAGCATTCGTGTGCAACGGAGATCTTTGGGTTCTAAATAGTAGGACAGGTATGCCCCCATCTTGCTATCTTGTTTGAAGAAGATTCATGCTGAAAAATCCGTATCTCAACCAGGCCATGAGGAGCAATTGACCTTCACACACAAAGGACTGAAAGTATCTGACGACCCTATCAGCTCCGGGCTGCCATCGTACATTATCCAAGAAGAATTCAATAGATTCCATGGTTTCTGGTGGCAGCCGGTTCTAGTCGGTACGCCCTTACTCATTCACTCTTGTACAAATGTGGAATATCATGACATTGTTTACGACATGGTTCGATTTAATACATTTTTAGATGGGGTGTACCGTATTCTGTATGAAGAAGTAGATGAGACGAATGTGAATGTGGTGAGCTTGATGACACTTCCAGGAAAAGAACCCGAAGAGTATAGATTTCCTCATGCAGGGACTCCAAATGCATCCTCGTGCCTGAGATTTATTGAGTTTACTTTGCAAGACGATAGAATTAGTAATATTCGTAAAGTAGACATGTTCTACCCACTAGATTTTCATTTCAGCTGGGCTGAGTACATTGTCAGAGCTGGATGGACACCTGATGGAATGTAGTAAGTGCCTAGAACTCAAGATTTTCATTAGAAGCACCATGTAAAATTGCTTGTTTATATTATGTTTTGCAGTATTTGGGCACAGTTACTAAGCAGATCGCAGAAACGCTTGGAATTAGTTTTATTTCCATTTGTTCCTGTGGCAACGCTGAGTATGCGACATGGAGATTCCAATTTACATGATATTCTCCCATCTGCCCCGGCATACGTTATATATTCTGAGACGACAAATATTTGGATAAATGTAATAATTTCACTTCAAACTACTCTATAGCCTCTCAGCTGTATGAAAATGTTAATGAATGCATAATGATATTTTCCAGGTGAATGATATGCTGTCTTTCCTCCCATGCGAGGAGCCGAATGCTGTTATGTTTCTGTGGGCAAGTGAAGAGTCGGGCTTCCGCCATATATACATTGTTAAATCCGAGTTGCGTCCAGCTTTAACACAGCCTTGGTTTGGACAATCTGCCGTCGGTGTCGGTACGACAACCACAATCAAAATACATTAAGCTTTAAAAATAATTATCGTGGAATACATGGGATTCATATGGGATTGCAGCCCTTTGTCTCTCACCCAAAGTACTGGCAAAAGTGGCAGTGACAAGTGGAGCTTGGGAAGTAGTCAATGCTCAAATGGCTCTCCATTACAACCTTGGATTCTTATTCTTCATCGGTTTGTATGACACGCCGATAGAGAGGCATCTGTATGCTGTGAATATTCACTATCCCGGGGAGATACGTAGACTGACAAATTTAGGCTACTCTTACTCTGCTGCTTTCAACAACGACTGCTCCTTGGTTATCTTGACCTACAGCAGTACTAAAGAGACGCCTATTTGTCAGTTGTTTAGCGTCAGCTATACTACTACAGATATCAGTGGAATTGTCTTAGAACCCATCACATACTTAGTTTCCCGTCCAAGTAAGTTTTCCGAAAAGCGACCACTTAATATACCAATTGTGAAGACATGAGAAGGATAGCAGTGTGCTGAATTGAAGGTCTTTTTGCCTTTCAGTGGTTATGTACCCCGAAATCGAATCACTCATTGTGGCCCCTGACATTTGTACCTATTATCAGCAGGACACTGGACTAGTTCTGTACGCTATGATATACAAACCACATAATTATATCCCTGGGAAAAAGTACCCAACGATTCTAAATATTTACGGCGGTCCTGAAGTACAACTTGTGTACAATTGTTTTCGCGTAAGCGTCATCATGTTTTCTATTTACATTCACAGGTCGTGGTTATTCTTAAGAAGAATATTAATTGAAATTTCTTACCTTCTAAAGGGAATGGGACAATTCTGGTTATACTTACTTGTCTCTCAAGGATATTGTGTTGTTGCTTTGGACTCAAGAGGTTCACATCACAGAGGACTGGAATTTGAAAGTCATATTCGACTAAGACTGGTGAGTGAGACTGGCTGGAAGAATAATTACTTCGTGTAGTTTTTCTAGAGATTTTTCGGCATATGACTCGTTTTTCTTATTCAAGGGCACCGTAGAACTGAAGGATCAAGTTGAAGTGCTAATGTGGCTGGCACAGAGGTACTCCTGTATTGACATGTCACGGATAGGACTGTACGGCTGGTCTTATGGTGGATATTTAAGTCTGATGGGATTAGCACAGTACCCCAACATTTTCAAGGTGATTGTTTCTACAATATTATTTCACCTTTGATATTTTCCTTGAGACATCTTGACCCTCCTGTTGATCATGTGTAGGTCGCAATCGCTGGAGCACCTGTGACAAGCTGGGAGCTGTATGACACGGGCTACACTGAGAGATACATGGATTTACCTGAGAACAACCCACATGGTTACAAAGAAGGTTCTGTGCTCACGTACATTCAACAGTTTCCTGATGAAGAGGACCGTCTATTAATTGTACACGGTTTAGTGGATGAAAATGTTCACTTTGTCCATACGGCTCAGTTTATAAATGCCATGGTGAAGGCAGGGAAGCCCTACCAACTTCAAGTAAGTCAAATTATTAGACCTACAGTAGGGTTGCTTGTATTCCCCTCCGTTGTCATGCTCTGATTCTTTCTCATTTCTTTTCCAGCTGTATCCGGGTGAGAGGCACAGTTTAAGGCGGATTGAAGCAAGTGAACATTGCGAAACAATGCTGTTGAGCTTCCTCCAACGATGCTTATAGCGACTGGAAGATTCATTGCTAAGACTTTTCAATGCCCCTCGACTATACGCTTCAGGATCAGACTAGTAATATGTGACAAGCCTAGCCCTTCTCCACGTCAACAAGAAAATTTCTACAAACAAAAATGGCTGAAAAGTTTTCTTCTCTTTCCTCAAAGAATTATTATTAATTATTAGGCTTCCCCAATGATGAGTAAACATCATTTGTTTTTCAAAACCTCCCGAGTAGTTTTACTTAAATTCCGCAGAGATGATGGTAACGTAGATGCATACAGAAAATGTAGAACGTTTCAGTATTGTGCGTATCATACAAAATCTTGTGCGACATATTCATACTTACGATATAGATAGCCCGAGTGTGCGAGATAAAAGTATTCATCCATTTGTACCAATAATGGAGCTCGTCAACTCCAACCGACGAGTACACAACAAAAACAAAGCAATCAAGCTTAACTGTGTTTACACCAACTCAATTCATTATTTCACGTAAAATCATCATCATCACCAAGTCAGTAAGAAACATACAGAATATTACAGAGACACAAAGTCACCACCAAAACACACGTAAAAAATATATTATTAACTCTTAGTAATTAGTAGGGCAGAGAATTTGAGCTTAATGCATCCGCCCGTTGCTCAGACAACAACAACAACAACAATCTTTTTACAATTATGTTCAGGATTTCTTACACAATTATTACAAAGATCATCAGTAAGCAGCTGCTTCACTCTAAAAGGGAAAATATTTTATCGACTGGGATCTCTCATCATTTCCAAGTGATCCAACGGTGTCAAAGGCTCTGGCGCAGGTTGGCCAGCTCTCTTTTCTGCGTACAGAAATGAAAGTTTAACTTTTATTCATAAGCAAGATTTAACCAAAAACCTCCAAAAAATGAACTAAAGTTGTAAAACTTACGCAGCTGTTCCTCCCAGTCCAATGGATACGCAGTAATTTTATCACACAGGGCCAAGTGGCGGGCTGAAATAAATAGAAACGGGCATATGGTGGATTTTAAGAGTGGAAACTCGAGCTGATAGCAGCCATGAATGAGCTCGTACCAGCCATCAGCTTTGACTTGAACTAGTTAACATCTTACCAAGTCTGTTAGGGTTGATAGTCTCAAAACCACAGGCACATAACAATGGGTTGTCCATCATTTCCGTATTCTTCACTCTCATGCTGGGATTCTTCCGTCCTTTCCCTCCTACAGGATGAGCACTGGTATGATGGAGTCGCATAGCGGACTTGCAGCATGTCGCAAAGCGACATTTAATGCACGACATGAAACCCCTGCATTATCATAAGAAAGGCCATAATTTTCCACTTCTAGCTCTTTGGCAATACTTGAGCATCAAAATAATTAAAGGATAAAACAAAGCCCAACTCACGGGAAGTGTTCAGGTCGCTCAATTGAGCCGTTACACTCCAGACAACCCCCTTGACCTAATCCATGCATGGAGACATAATGTTCCCGAATCGTGTACATATTTTCCATTGTTGATGATGAGGCAGGTTTAGTGACATGGACAGGCTGTAGTTTTTTCCCTGTCTCCACACTAGCTGACGACTTGTGCTTCTTGATGGGAGTCTGCAGTAGAATAGCTCGAGGTATTATGGGTGGTTTGGCCATTAGTAGGCCATTTTCTTCTGAGTTGTAATACACAACCTTTCCTAAAGAAAAATAACAGCACATTCAACAAAAAAAAAATCAACAATAACAAGAGCAGCAATCAAAAACAAAGTTAGAGGTCTGTCTGTCAAATCCGAGTCCGTACTGTGACTGTCCATTGGGAGACTTACTGGAGGTTGTAGACCTGGGCTTATGTGCCCCTTCCATGACGTGGGACCGGTATTCTGCATCTCCAGCAAAAACGAGGCAACAATGTGGGCACTTTTTTCCTTTGCGCATTTGGTGGGTCTAGAAAGTTAGAAGATCCAGGGGAACCACATAAAGATCCATACAAACCAAATAAAGTTTCAAAGCACCGTGCAAGTTTTAAGTTTTCATGGAAAGTACCTGGATATGCACAGTAATCTGTTTCAAGCAGAAATGAGACTTGGCGGGGAGTACTTTCATGCAGGTTGGGCACAGTACAGTGTCAGTTCCTTTATGACTCTGATTATAATGATCGACAACTTGGTAATGAAAGGAACTTCTGTAGTCACAAAGTTCACAGGCGTACGGCGTGTCAGCTTCACAATGATTCTCCCACATGTGAATGACAAAAACGCTCTCCCGAGAGAATCGCTCCTGACAAATTCGACATACAAACCCCTCGCCCTTGACCATCTTATGGCAATCCTGGATGTGCAAGGGCAATAATGATGTCGTCACATCCTTCAAGCAGTAATTACAAAAGTTGATGGTGGAAGGAGCACGTCCGATGGCGTGAACGTGGGAGTAAATGTGTCGGTACACTTCAGTGTTGGAGAAAAACGGCTTGGAGCACAAGGGACACTGCCAAGTAACGAAAAAATTAGCACCGCATCTTTCTGAAATTAATTTGTAAAAAAGTTATTGTACACATAAAAAAAATGAGTAGATACCTTAACATTCTGAGGAAATTCCCCGCCAGCATCTTTAACGAGTACACTGGGCAATTCCGCATAGTAGTAGCTCTCTAAAGCGATAGACTTGGGCTGTTTAGTGAAATACTCCATCAAGTTGATCGTGCCCAGGGAGGACTCTGGCTTGCGTTTGAGCGGACCATTGGCCACTGTTAAAGTAGGAACTTGCGGTAAGAGCACAGGGGGCTTGGACGATGCAATACTCCGCGCATTACTTGCGGAGAGGGCGCTAAGGGTGAGAGCACTCGAGCCTGTTCTATTTTCGTCTATTAACTGGGAGCTTAGAGCAGGCATTGTGTCACCCTGCCGTATACTATCGGGCAGTAGATCGATTCCACTGGGTTGAAGTAGGCGACTGTAGGACCAATCTTGAAAGGGATTCATAGAGATTTTGTTGAGCCAAGCGACGAGGTTTCCATTCGCACCTGCCAAAGTTACATTAGCATTATACATTTTAACAGGTTTATTTTAATGTTATTTCAACGGGATTATTTCAATATTATTTCAAAGGGATCAATTCAATTATACGTCAACAGGATTACTATTGTATAATGTTTCCCATGAAGAACACTCACCAAAATCCCAATTTGTCATCAACTTGATGTGCTCAATAATGTTGTCAAAAGCACTACTCGGCGTAACTCCCCACTTCTCGCGCCATGATAGCTCATCCAAGAATTGTTGTATCAAACTCTTGCTTAAGACACATAAGGTATTCTGCACAAATCCAATTAAAATTACTCACACCACTACGACATGCCAAAATAATGAAAATAAGAAAGACGGGAAAAAGTTACTACCTGAAACATTTTTGGAACTACATGCTTCAAGTAGTTCATAACATTAGCATTCGTAGGACTCTTGGGATCATTGGGGTTCTCGGGAGGGTTTTGACATTGAGTCAAATTCTTGAAGCCCATGTCCATCAACAGATCCTTTCAAAAAGGAGAAATGTTAATGATGCTCTTGGTGTGACCAATGGAAAAAGTTTAGCGATCAATCTTACTTGCTCAATGCTCCCATCGAATAAAATAGTACTAGCTTTGTCAACCCAAAGGTTTAATGGTGATAATATCTGCACCCCACGGCTCTTTGAGGGTTCTGGTAGCTGTTCCAGTTCAAAAATTTAAGACATTTTTGTAACCTTCCATTCGCAAACGTTTGTATAAAAGATCCAAGTGAGAGAACTTACAGATGTTGCTGACTGCTGTGGATTGACGAGCTTCATGCGAATCATCTTCGTCTCTGGGTCAAATACTCCAAGAATCTCGATTTTCACTTGCTTTCTTCCTGTTGCCGCCTAATTTGAGTTAGTACTGCGACTTTTTACCCAATTCTCTGAAGGAATGAATACAATGAAATAAACGGGACTTACTGTTAATGTTGTACCCAAAGTTATAATGCCCACTTCGATTGATTTCCCTGCACCTCCCATTTTCGGACATAATTCATGTAAAGCTCCGACGCAAACGCTGCGAAGTAGAGTGTAGAAATTCTTCAGGTAACCTCCTGGTACCTGCACGACAGCATAGAATTTATAAATAGTAACAGTTCTGGTAGAATAGTCGTGACACAATATGAAGTATTCATGAAGAAGTTGAAGGACTGAGGAGGATTTGTAAGCACCGTACCTTACACCAATTCAAAACATTAGCTGCGGAAGTTTGACAGGCCCAATGATAAATCAATTTGAGAAGTGTCGTTGGAGGATGATGTGACGAATCGAAAATTGATCCATCATACACGGAGATTTGCCTGCCGGTGCAGCAATCTGAAATCCAGACATATCCACCGCTGAAAGGCTCCTTATCCTTGTCTGAATACATGCCCAGTTTGAATTGCACGGGTTGCCCATCTTCACCCTTGTGCACGAAACATTTATGCTCGAGCCTTAAGAGTCCTTTCTGCATGAGCCACTCTGTGAATCTGGACGGTGCGTAGACCAAAGTGTTCTTGACGAGTTGGTCTGTAATCAATCCGACATAAGTTACTCCGCTTTAAGATTTTTTAGGAAAGTTTTTCTTACCTAATTCCGCTCGGGTTGAATTGATTTCTTGCCTTGGCGGTTTCTCCTGCAAGCATGGCTTCACATTGACAACCAAAGAGGGAAATGTTTTGGAATTGTTGTTTGAATCACTGCTACTACTACTTCCGTTCATAATGGCAGCCTTCTCAACGCCGTTCATACTAGCTTTGTCACCTACACTTGTGACTTTTGTTATCAATACAGAGGCCGGCTTGGTGGATTTTATTTCATCTTTAGTTGACATTCCATTGGTCGCACCTAAACGCATGGAACTAGTTGCAACAGCAGCTCCTTTGGGCATTGATGCTACTCCTCCTCCTCGTTGCAGGATTCCAGCACTGGCGGTTGGTTGAAGAATAGGTGTGATGGTCTTTGGTGTAACGGACATCTTGGGCTGAAGAATAGGCGCCTTGTTTAGTAATGTAGGGCTGCTGTGGTAAACTCTTGGTGCACCTGCTCTTGTGGGCGTTTGGCTAGATTGAACACTGGCAACAATCGGAGTGGAGTTGACCAATCTTGTTGTCACCAAGGATGTAACTGCTCTCGGTGTGGAGGCAATAGGCTGTCGAACACCGGCTGGTCGAATGGCTATGGGTTGGGAAACTGTATCAAGTACAAAGTTCCATGTACGACCATGGTTATAATTTCATATGATTTTTCATATAAAGATAGTACATACCGACTGATGTCTGGGATGTAGGCATAATCAACAAGCCTGAGTTCGTATCGAAAAGTAGATTGGGGAATTGCTGGACAGACACCATACTCGTTGCAGGCCGTATAGCCGTGTTTCCTGATTGAACGGCATTGCGTTGAAGAACTGAGCGTGAAAAAAGCGTCATGAAATCAATATTTAAAGCATCTACATTTACCTTTGAATCATTATTAAGTTCAACTTACCTGATTGGGTAAAGTTTGCTGAAGAACACACGACAGTCTTAGCTGCGCGAATTGATGTTAACTGCGGTCTCGTATTAAGTGAAGTGAGTTGATTAGTGCTAAAACTGGTTCTTCCTGAGGCGCTTGTAAAGATCTGTGTCCCGACTAATGATGGGACTCCTATTTCAGATGACTTGGTGCCCGATGACTTTCGGAGCCATAATTCTACCACACCGTCGCTTACTCTCCTCTCTTTTAGGCCTTTTTCAAGTAACTTGAACTTGTCATAATTCCGCAGCTGGGTCTATATAGAAATTATTTAAAAAAAAACTAAGTTAAGCCTGAACTTGAATGAAAAATTATGCTGATGGACATGACACTATAATAGAAATATTTGCTACCTCATATTGCGCTTTCTGAGCATCACTCAACTCCTCTTCCCAGACCTGCATATGAAATCCGGGCATATCGTCCGCCCGGTCAACAATTTGCACATCTCCATCGTCGTCGTCCATGGCGGATCTCAATGAGTAAATGTCGTTGATTGACACGTTGAGGGGGAAATGTACGTATTATCTTGCGTGTCACATGACGCGGTCAACACTCACAAATCTAATACAAAGTAACTGAAGAATTCGGAATAAACGACATCGGGGCTCCAGCGCAGCACATCCTTTCTAATTTCGTCCTCAATGATGATCACTTGACTTCAGAAAAGACCAAAAACATATGCAGCACCTTGATCAATCATGTACCGCCAAGAAAGCTGTTCAACTAATTTCAGTTCTTCATAAACACGCAGCAATCTTCTTCTTTTACTTGTCCTCAAAAGTCTTGATTATCTTTCTCCTCCTCAATTTAGACGCCTAAATCCGACCGATTTAATTCAAATGGAATCCAAACGGAAACTGCTTTCTAACACAACTCGTTATATTCTCGTCATAACTATAGTTGTTGTTGTCATCAGGAATGGATATATCTTTTTGAAAGTTACAGCTCAAACTCGAGATTTGGACACATTGGCAATTGTATACTAATTCACAATAATAACAACAATAATAATATCAATCAAAGGAGAGCATGTATTCGGCCCAGAGAAAAACTATACGTATACGGGCTTTCCTTCCTTGTGCTCAATTTACTATTTAGTTTATTACTCGCACAATGGAACTGAACTTCCTCCTGCCTCCTGGAGTTCTTCTGGGTTTTGATTTCTCCAGTCCGTCCACTCACTGCCCGAAGAATTGCAGGATAATAATGTTGTTATTTATTATGTTCGTGGAGACGGAAGAAAGACCAAGACAGAAATGACGAAAGAGTGTCCGCAGGCACTGAATTTCAGAGTCCGCGAGGAGAAATAAATATTAAGCCAGCAAATAAGGGACGTGACGGGCTAAAGGAATCCAAAGGCAAGGATTTTTCTAGCGGAGGCGAGAGGGAATACGAGATTTTCAAAACCAAGCAAGCACATGCGCAGTGCGCATGTCGCTCCTGTGCCGTTCTCCCGCACTGACCGCCGGGCGGCATCACAATTCGTCGCCATTTCCCGGCCTTAAAAGCCCGTCAAGGGCCCATTATTTCCGCAATTACAATTCATTATTGTATATCTGTCTAATAATACTCAGTCTTGTGTCACAGTACTTGAGTTTCCTAAACTGAAATGCTCCGTGTTTTTCACGGAATCTAGCAGGAATGTCTGGAAAGTGAAGCCTGCCTTTAGAAAATACACTGTCAACTCCAATATGAAAATTTCATTTAAAAAATAATGGCAAGAATTGTCTAAATATACTGGTACTTAATTGAATGGTTTTCGGTGGAATTTTGCATAATTTTCGCCAGGTTAAACAGGCTTCAGCTTGGCTTGATGCGGTGGATGGGAACGGGACGACGGCGATGAGCGAGCGACAAAGAAATTGATGGCGTGGGTTGAAGAAGCCATAATATAGAAATGGGAAAGTAAGACAGAAAGACCCGTCCCCTGGCAAGCGGGAGTTCTCCTTAGTCCTTCGGACCGATAGATTCGCTTGGAAAGGCGGGAGTTTGTGTTGTTGGGAAGTGTCAAAAATCTAGGGTGAATTTGGTAGGGAGTTGAAGGGACCCGTAGATTTTTGAAGCATTTGAGACAGAAATGAAGGATCGGCCTTGAAAGAATATTGTAGGATTAGTGTGTCTCGTCTGTAGTGGGAATGTAGAGCTATTTAAGTTGATTGAGCGTGTCCACATGTGGGTCTTCTTTGCTGACGTGGGATTCCAGTGGGTCAAAGGAGCTAGAAATTCGGGAGTAGGTCCGTGCCGGGACAGAAGAAGATCAGATGAAGATGATGTGGCGGGCTACTAATGTCCGCCGAATGGTGTACTATGGAGTCGTCATAGTTCTACTCATTTATTCCATCGACTTTTACTTTCTTGGAGATGCGGACGGGAAAATTACTCATCATGGAGATAATTGTAAGCTTTGATGAATAATGACATAATCCTCCTGAGCTGTGCATCGCATTGACTCAGGCCGACATTGTAAATTGCATGTGAACTGCAGAAAGTATCTTTTTTGAGCTTAAATTTTGAGATTTACATGATTGCCTGCCTGTGGACTTACCTTGAATGCTGCATTGTATCTTGCACGTTTACTTTTAATTGTTCATATGTAATGTAAGTTTTGTAGTGGTATTGGAAAAAATGAAATATTTTTCCGGATCTATTTTGGATATTTATTTTTGTTTCCCATTTTTTGCCACTTTTTCAGTTGATGTTATACTTTTTTAGTTTGGTATGTACCAAACTTACATCCTTCGTCGGTGCCCTTTGACTGATACCCTCATGGCTCTCAGCTGCATGAATAGACATTTTGATTGCTTCCCTTTTGTGGTCAACTTTTGTACGTACGCACATCCCTCGTATGCGGAGATTTACCTTGGAGTTCCATTCTCAAGGTATTCCAATCAGCACTCAATCAGACTTGCTTAAAGTGCCCTTCTTGCCCCCTTTGGAATGGGAGCAGAACGTTTACTTTTCGCGTGTGCTTTTGGGATGAATGCGATCATGTTCATGTTGAAATTAATTGGACAGATCTAGCAGCGAAAGGTCGAAAGGCAATGTTGCTGGACGTGCCGACTTGCAAAATCCCAGTCGAGATTGAGCCGCCAGCCAAGGTTCAGAGTCATCCTTCTCAATGTGATTACAACAGACCGTCGATTACTTTCGTCCGGGCTAATGTGAGTTTTTAGTATGCAAAGATTATCATGTGTTTGTATGAAATTATTGAGTAATGTGGTACGTTTTGTAATGCTAGAGAATCTATGTGAACTCATCCTTCGAAGGTGCCACATGTTGTTACAAAGGAATCATCCGGAAGGAGGGCAGTGACAATGACGTGACGTAAGTTGCACAGTAATTTAATAAGATTGAATGAGAAATTCAATAGTAGTTTGACTCTATGATGATCCTTGTTTACTTTTTTTGGGTTAGATTGACCGACACTTGTGTGGAAATCGAAGGGGAAGCAGCTGTAACAGCTTACGATGCCGTTGTGGTAGTCTGCAGCTACGCAGGGACAATCTACGATGATTATCATGGAATTGTGCGGAGGAAATCTCCCATGATTCAGACAAATGAAGCTCCGTCGGTGTTGATAATTGGGCTGGACTCAGTTTCTCGCTTTCACTACCACAATCTTCTACCAAAGACTAAGAGGGTCCTGGATAGTTTGGGATCTGTAGAAATGATGGGATATAATAAAGGTATCAGTGAGCCATTTTGGCATCTGTCTTCTTGTTCTGTGCTTTCTGTAATGCTTGTTGGGTGTTTCAGTGGGAGAGAACACATTCCCGAATGCTATCGCATTTCTCACCGGATACGAAGAAGATCAAGTGCGACTGTTTTGCTACAATCGAACTCATCCCATCGATTCATGTCCATTTGTTTGGCACAATCTTAAGATGACCACTGCTCTTATGGAGGATGCTCCTCGTCTCGCCATCTTCAACTACTACCGCTTCGGCTTCTTCAATCCTCCGACGGATCACTATCTCCGACCGCTCATGCTGTCTGTGTTGAGTGATTTTTATGCCATGGTAAGTTGAATATGGACTGATGGAAAATCGGACATAGTGAGAATTGAATGTTTTGAAATTTTCACAGCGTAATATATTCTCCTGTGTCGGGAGTCGGAGCACGGAAGCTTTCATGGTGGACTACATTCGTGAATTACACCAAACGGAGAGCCCTCTGTTCTTATTCACCTGGTTGACATCTCTCGCCCATGAAGACGAATTAAATCTTCCTCGAGCGGATACTCTCTTCTCTGACTTCTTCTCCTCTCAGAATCTGAATAATACGATCGTAGTTTTTATGAGTGACCATGGCCATCGCTATGGGCAAAGTAGACGGACCTACAATGGATGGTACAATGAAAAGTTACCCTTCTTTTCTCTAGTCCTTCCCCCTAAAGTCAAGTCCTTTTTGGGAGAAAGGCGAATGCGAACACTTGAATCGAATGCCAAGTAAGTTTGCGCTAACTAAAAGAAAGAGCAATTAATTTTTCTGTGCACTGATTATGTCTGTGTTGTAAAATCAGGAAACTGACTACGCCGTTTGATGCCTACCACACTATTGTGGAAATTCTCAAGTTGTACAAGGTGAAATACTCTGAAGAAGACGCAGTGCTCCCTGATGGTCAGCCATTCCCACGCAATAGAGGACAGTCCTTGTTGACTCCGATTCCAGGAACGCGTACTTGTCATGAGGCGGGCATTCCCAAAGATTTCTGTGCCTGTGGAGATCTGAAAGGAATGGATATTCGTCATCCGCTTCTCGAACAGTCTGCTCGTTATGCTCTTTCCATTATCAATACGCGGATTCCTCGTAGATGCAGCCAGCTGGAAGTTGACAAAATCACTGGCGGAGCCGCATTGAACGACAAAGAGTTTGTCGTCGGGTTCACTACCCGACCAGGTGGTTTTCATTTGGAAACGATGGGACTGCTGAATGGAACGGTGGTTCCTTACCGAGTTCCTCGCGTCAGTAAAATCACGGACGCTTGGTGTGTCAACGACTGGTTTCTCGAACTTTACTGTCACTGCAGCCTGATCGGCTTGATCCAGGAATATGTTTTTGGTAGCTAAATTACCAAAAGCAATACTTACGAAAAGCTTTCGCTCACGCTATTCTTGTTGTCAAAGTCCAATGTGAATTGGATAGTTAAGTGTTGTAGTTATAGTTTCCCAGTTACCTTCCCGGCTCGGCCTCACATTCTGCAAGTAACTTAACGTTCCTGTTGTTTATGTTCTCAATCCTGCGTCAGTGAGTGACGTCAAAAAACGTGTTGTTCTGAAGACAGTACTGGGATAGTGAAAAAGACTTGATTGAACTCGTTAGGAATTTTTTAGACTCCCTCGTACAAGTACTTCGCCCTAAAGACATGATTTAGAGTTCAATTTTAGAAGTTACCACTCAACATAATCGTCTTTCTTTTCTACTGCCAAGTCATACTCAAGTCTATGTGATGTGCTGTGGTGTTAACATTATATGCGCTGGACAGCAACATGTTTCTGTGATCAAAATGAGATGAATGCTACAATGAAGGGAAAACTTGTGTGTTTCAGGTATGCTGTATGGTCCTAAGTGCCTTCGTTATGAATGACTCTTTTATTTAACCCGGAGAACTTAGGTCCCTAAGATTTCCACAGAGAGTATGGCGTCAGTCAGGCAATAGTGTTTGATTTTATGTCGTCTAGTATTTGCAGACAATATATGCATCGCTGGGACGGACTCGCCCGGACGGATTGTTTGAAGATGACTCAAAAAATTGCAACAAGTTTGTACTAATGTGATGAAGCACGGATACTAGCAGCCAAGAACATAGCTAGTGAAGCTTCTTCCAAAATTCAGAAACTAAGGTATTGATTGTGCGAATTGGAAGGATATCGACAGGTAAAGCAACATAATAACTACCCATTAATGAGATAATGTGCCGAATTTTTTCTCTTTCAGGAAAGAATAGTTTTCTGGATAATTTCCAGAATTTCTTACCTTATACACCTATTATAATCATCCAGAAGAAAAAATTCTTCACCGGTTGCAAATAATTATGATTGCAACTTGCAATAAGGTTGGATTGGAAGCGTCAATGCGCAGCATTCACGGGATCAAAATGCATGAGAAAATACTCTGTAACAACCCAAAAGGAAGTACTTAAAGCAAATAATAGCATTCATTTGTCATAGAAATTTGGTAATTTTCACATTTCCAACGAGACTAGTCAAGTTCTAGGATGGAACCTGAATAAATAAATGTAAAAAAAAATATTATTGAAATCGACGCTAGGTTCTGTATTTATTTATTTGTCAGAAGTTCTACTCCCCTGCCCAACAATTTGCATACAGTGAAAGAGAGTAGTGTCATTTATTAATCCTTTGAGTTTATAATAAACACAACGCAAGTGAACAACAAACGCTGTGTGAATTAGACGAAGCCATTTTACACATTGTGTTATATAGCATGTGATATGGAACTCCTTACGGTTTGTCTCTCGTGAGGAATTGAACCCCCATCGTGATGTCCATCCATGTGAAGTCCCTATGGAGTCATATTGTCCATTTTCGGTAATGACTAACTAAAAGCAAAACAGTGAGTGAGTTAAATCCTGCTGCTGGCTTAAGAAAAAGATGACAAATCCTGATTGAACTCCCCATGCATATCATTCTCACACTCCTATCATTCTTGTATATAGGTGACTGTGAAGTAGTGACTAAGCTGGCAAATGAGTTAGGCTGATAGAAAGGAGGAAATAATGTGAAAATCTATTTGTTTTGTCGTTTTTGCAGAGAGAATGATTATGTCCTTTTGCTCTTTAGGACATGGACAGATTTGGGGGTAATTTATCACATGAGTGTGACATTTTTCTGTGTGGTCAGCGTATCTATCTATGCGTACTGGTCCATCAGCACTGAAAGAGTTTTTGGAAGGGCATATTCGAGAGTCCAATGCTTTTAAATCTTCATCTTTTTTTCCTCTACTGGACGACGATCGAGGTTCTTTGAACGCTGAAGTGCTTTCTCAATTGAATCGTCTTATGTTAGTAATACATTCTTCATGAGATCCTGCTCTTCTTATGGTCAGCACATTACCACTGGTCAGTCCATGGCTGATAAACTCCGGCGGCCATCATAATATAAAAACCAATAATGAATAAAATGAAAAGCTCACCAGGGATACTATATAACAAACATCCCTTGCCATTGTAGGAAGGCTTCTGTGGTGATTACCATCTGCAGAATCCGGACACTTGACCGACCCTATTTGCAAATTATTGGCTCAATTCTTGTGGGATGAACTGACAAAGCAATGTAATGATACGTTAACGTTACGGTACATATTTATGAGCAACAAATACATTCATTCTGAATCGAAATGGCTATAAAGTTAAATGATTATCGGATGCAATTTTGCCATACATAAGGTCAGATCCGCGTGGGTGCAACACCTGTATTACCAGGGCAAGTTGGAAGCATTTTTTATTACGCCTTCATAAGCCATTATATTCCTTGTTGTGTGTGTATACAAGTTTTTCATTGGTGTCATAAAAAAAATCCTCTAAATTCTTACAATGACACCTGGTTACATTTTAAAACAGACAGATTAGGCTTGCAGAATGAATGCTTGAGGGAACAAAGAAACTGACGAAGAAGAGGAATGCTTTGGATTTTTGGCTTAGTAAAAAGACAAATCCACTCCGCCCCAAAAGCTTACGGACTTTGCACTCCCTCCCATCCCATACCTTACATTTTAATCCATTGTAATAATTATTATATAGAGAAATAATTAAAAAGGCTGTGGGAGTTGGACAACTAATATGAGACCGAGTTGGACAACTATAACTCCATTTAAGCCGATAACCTTGAGGTATGTTTTGAGGAGCTCGTATAGGTAGTACCAAGAATCTGCCTCAATGATCCTCATCCTTATCTTATGAAGTGCTAAAAAAAAGATCTGTGTGGCCAGGCTATCCTTAAGATGATGAACGTGCAAGCAATATTTACTCAAGTTTTTCTCACTTGGGGTAGCTCAATAACAACTGCTTGCTTGCTATTGCTTCATCATGCGTATAAAATGAGCCAAAAAGGTGAGTAAATCAGAACTTGAGCCTTCTTTGTTCTCCTAATACAGACACAAGACATAGTGAGTCTTTGTCTACACAAGTTCGAACACACAACTTACTATGACTAATTATATGAGAAGTCTTTAAACTAGCCAAGCAAGCTTGGAGAGTAAATTCATTGAGAATAATGCGTTGAATTGTTGTTTCTTGTTGGGAATTAATTCCCCTTCAGCGTATTTAGTAGCAGCAGCAAGCGCAAGTTGTACGTAAAAAACAGTTTGACAAATGACACTCATCAAATGAGTAAGGCATTTACAAATTAATACTCACAGCTGAGTTATTTTTTCTTTTGGCATAATTATTATTGTAGGTTCATTGAGCAAGTTATATAAACTTGGAGACCGGCTGATGTGTGGCTGCCTTATATCTCAAGAAGATGATGGGAACCTGCTAAACAAAATGTCCTTTCAATTAATGTTTGTAGTATAACGCCTTGAGTGAACGCCTAAATGTTAACATTGCCCAAGAGCGTTCAATTTCGACGAAATTTATTTACAGCTAACAAAAGGACGCTATGTGTAATCCTACGCATATAGTTTTTATATAAATAATCGCAGTAGCAGCGAGAACAATAATAATTGCCACCTGTCAAAGACATTGTGAGATGTCTGCTGCATTCAATGTGACATGCAAGATGTTTTATTCTATGAGCCTAAGCTTGAAAATTATTTAAGGCGTAGTAGCTATAGCATCTTCTATTAGTTGTTTAAAAGCTTTAATGGGAAATAACTGGAACATGGAGCCAAATACTACGCATTAATATTTTGGACAGCTTGTTTCCATGAACCCGACCATCATCATACTGAATTATTGGACCCGTCTAGTATCATTTTTTCCTCTCCCGTTTAAATAAAAAATGAGGATGATATAACACAACTTTATGTCATTCAACAAGCTAGTTATAGATCCCTAAAATATTCAACTATACATTTCCTACTACAGCGCAGTGATGGATGGCAGCCCAGGAACATTAACTGGTCACTTGAAAATTCACACTGTCATCCTAATTCTACTACTATACTACACTTTCAGTTCAATCTTTTAAGTTCAAAGGGCTTTTGACAGTCCATAAAAAGCAAAGTTATTTGCATCATAAATTCACACTACGTCAATCTATATAGATCCAATATGGCCATCATTTACCGATAGCATCTTTACAACTGTAGATATGAGAACCATATGAGGGTCCAGTACTACAAAAAACCTTTAAATTCTCCACTAAATAAGTTGTAATTCCTCATCATCAGTCTTCAGAATTGAGATCTTGTCTTGTCAAATATTTCCCCCTCATATTCATCCTTTTTTTTCTTCTTTCCTTGAAGCATCTTCTTCATTTTATTCCATCCTGTCACGTCACTACAGTCTAGACTCTCGGACGACGATTTTTCTAAATTATTCAACAAATCCCCACAACACATTTATGACAGTTTCTCTTCCATGATTTCAGTATGGTTAAAATGAGAAAATGACCAACCATTTTGACCGACCTGACATGAAGATTAGCACCTGGAGTTCCTGGCTGACATGTGAGCCCTTCCATGATGTTTTCCTGTACAGCAAAAATTTTGATTTTTTCTTCCAGCATAATTATTAATTATTATCGGTGACATCATACGCAATATTGGGGGCATTATTAGCATTAGCAAGGATTAACCTACTTAAGGAGGCTCCTCTTAATCAGTGTGATAATTGGAGGCTGGACAACTTTGAGGGGATTCTTGGCAATTAACATTTAACTTTTCGTATTATTACTACTAATTGTTTTCGCTGTCTGTTAATGGTCTTCATGTTAAAAATAAAGGACTCAAGAGTCAGCTCAGCTGGATGTGATGGGAAATTTATATAGTGACCGTTATACGGCCGACCATGTGGTCTTTCTCTCATTCGTGTGAAAAAAAAATGAATCAACTGAGCATGAGACCACAATGGGCTTCCCGCGCTCAAGTCCTAGCAGCCCGACTCAGGCTGTCATTTCCAGTCCAGCCCAAATGGAAATAATCTGATTTATTTGACAGCCCCTCAAAATTGTGAGGATGATACGAAAAAGTACAAAATTCTAGATATTTTCATTATGTAAAGAAAGAAATTGCTTCATTTGTTACCGAGTTAGTTGGCTAGATTGTTCAAGTCAAAGTGGGTGGAAATGATAGATAAAGTGTATACTACATAGACTGTGAAGAACTTGTTGTTGTTGTGTGTGACCTGATCTGATATCATCTTGATCTCTGTGACAACATTAATAAATCAGCATATTATAGAGGAATGGGAAGAAAAAAAACTTTTGGCTTGAATGTCAAGTGAATTGATTGTAATATGATCTACAATAACGGTCAGTTTAAGGTGGGACTCGAGAGACAAGTTTGGGACGTGGAATTATATGTGACATAGTGACGCAGGTGACAAATGAAATATACTTGGCCATTTAGAGATAATTGACATTATTTTTGGACTTGAGTGTGGAGAGGTCGTGTGTGGAGATTTTGACAAAAAAAAATAACATTGTCAAAGTTGCCATGCCAATTATGCTGATGATGATGATGTGATTTGGAAAGTACAACTTCAATCTTGGTAATGATAATATAATATTTCTAATGACTTTTATTTAGAATATTGGACATTTGCTCATACATTTGTCATGTGTATGTGTGTCACGTATTTATTCTTGTTTGAGGGCTGAGCTAAATTGAGAGTGACTGTGGATTACACACTTTTTCACACAGCATTCAGTATACGCGAATGACGTAGGGCAATTTTATTTGCTTGGTTGGAATTGCGAAGAATAAAGCAATAAATTTTACTCAGCGTATCACTTCTGTGTTAGTTAGGTCAGGAGGGCTATCCAGTGCTTGTTGACCTTGCTATACAAACAAATCTGTAGCTGTACATCCAATTTACTTTATATGAGCCCCATAAAGGTTCACAGTTTCAAGAAGTCGTGTGATTTCAACTTGGTCACTTTACAGTGAGCGGAAGTAAATCCAACACTTTCCTCTCAGTTTTATTACAACTGACTATGGAGATGTCATTTGGTCAATAAGCTATTTTGTCTCAAGGCATCAACATGTTTTCACCACCTTTGTCCATTTCGGTCTTTTGAGGAAGAGATTTTAAAAGTCTGTGACTGACATAAGCTGCCTGTACTCAGCATGTCGGCATGAAGATACTTGCTAGGATCATTAAAAAGTTGTTGAATTAATCAGGGTGTGAAAGGGAATTTTTATCGGGACAAAACCAGACGGTTCCATTCGAATTAATTCTTGAAAGCTGGCTGTATGCACACTGATGTACTTGAAGTGGGTTTATCTACGATCATTAGCTTGTTTTGCTTTCAGGCTTCAAGACCTTTCTAATCAACTCATGGTTAATTTGTATGGCTTTTTGGTACACTTGATAAACCGTCAAGCTGTGCGCACTTCCATATCATCAATATTATGTGCCTCATATGATGAGTGTCTCACTCAAGTTAGCATCGTATTGAGAGCATTGCGTGCATGGAATTAGTTCCAATAGAAACGGCTTCCCAACTGGATGATTTCTTAATAATAATAACTTTGCTGGCTATATATTTATCAGAAGACTGTCAGTTCTATCCTTGTGCTCTTAGGCAGTGGATGCAATTGTCTACAGCCATGCTCTGTGGCTTGTGTGTCTATTAAGTTTGTAAAAGTTTGTGGTTTCAAACCGGATCAATATGAAATAAAGTTAACTCATTTACTAAACTGACACTCACATGTACATTTGTTATGTTAAATTGAGCTTTGATTTGTCTTATGACTCAAGGTTTTAGACTCAGGGTGATTTGTATTATTGAACAAGCTAACTTATTGACTTGAGTCGTCAATCAAGCCCCCGGTGGTCAATATCATTTACCTATGGAATATATACTCACTTCAACTTGTAGTACGTGATGGACTGTGTGGCATAATTTTGTAATGTGTAGTGTAGAAGACAAAAAGGTTTCTGTTTGATACATATATAGAGACCTCCGTGTGTGTGTGACTGACTGACGCCCGTAAACTAACTGGGCTTTTATTCAGTGTCTGGGCGATGATGACTTGTTATTATACAAAAAGTCAAGCTGGTCATCTCCCCATTGCTTGCGGAAATATACATAAGAGTGTTGGCTTTTACATGTGTGTCTGTGCCGGCTGAATGCATACAACTGTTGAGGAATCCCCCTGTGAGTGTGGTTCTTTCTGATGGTGGTGATGGTAAAAGCTCTAGCTACCATATACAACAAATCATAACGGTCTCTTCTCATTTTATAATTCTTGAAAAGGTAAATTCCAGTTTGTGCACATCCACCATTCTTGATCACCATATTTAGAGAGAGCGACAAGTTTTGTAGGAAACTTAATCGGTTTTTGCTCCTATACCACCAAGTAGTGCATGGTGTATGCAGTGCAGTGGCTAAATAAGCCTATGATTTTACAAGGGAATTGGATAAGGTGCCAGGCATAGTAGTCTGTATACTCTCATAAGTACCTGAATCTATCCACACTTTTGTTTAACCATGAAATTAATTTAATTGGGTGTGACTGACGACGACTTATATTTTTATCAAACTCTTGTCTCTGTTACTGCGGCAGGTGACCAGGTTTTTTAAAATCAGGATTTATCTAACATTGACAGTGATTAATAGATACTCAACAACTTGGTCTTAATTCATTCATGCTGGGCTCCTTTGTAGCCATAATGAGTTGGACTTGTTGTTATATACTACTCCATTGATTTTTTTAATTCATGACCTGTGAAAATCCCAAATCCCCATGGCGTTGAGTGGTGGTGAAATTAATCGCTTTTAAGTGAGTGGCTCATCTTGAGAGCGATGCTTTCATTCAGGTGAAGTGTCTATGGGGTGTAAGTGTGGGTTAACTCTTGACATTATTCATCCTGAGGTCATGCCGGGGTCGATCTTCTTTAGGTGTTCTTCTCGTCTTCTTCTCTATCGTCTCAGCCTCGTCATCACAGTCCATTTCTTTTGCAAAATTAATAATCATTGTACTTGATACTAATTTATGTATTCATCCTTGGTGTGGAGTGGAGATTCTCGACAAATTATTGTCCGCATGGATTTCTCATTTATGGTCGATGGAGTCTTTGTTGTTGTGTGAGACCTGAGGCGAAAGCTCATCGTTGTAAATGCTTCACACTTGGCCAAATAGCCTGTGAGGTCTGTCGCATATTGCACTCCTGTCACAGGTCATGTGCATATATGGAAAAATGCATGCTAGTAGCACAATGGTTTCAGTTTTGGCTCAAGTTTCCACATTTTATTGGCCCAACAAGAGGACTTATGTATATTTTACTTGTTAAAAGTTAGATAGAGATACCAGTTATGTGAGTTAATTGGAGTTTGGCAAAAATTTTACAAATGTAGTACGTATGTACACTTACGGTTACTTTTGGTCGTGACGAGTTGATAGGAAAAGCTCAGGACAAGTTGATAGGTAAGGCTGACTTTGTGTGAGTTTGATGATTATTCAAGCTGTTTGGACTACTCGGTAGGTATGTAGCTGTGCTGTAGGCCTGCTCTAATGTCTTGATGATTGGTCCAGCAATCATGATTACCCGCTACTAATTCACTACAAAGGCTGTCAAAATTGACAGTACCTACCCCCTTGGAGGCGAGAAACCTGACTGTAAAGCGTGGGTGAGCAGAGTTGGCACGAAGGATCATATATTGCGTGGGTTTTGTAGTTGAAAAAAAAATTTCGAACTGCATTGTGTATTATCCTCCTGCTCCGCAATATAACCTTTGAAATTTGCTGAGGGGAATTTTAATGAGATGGCTTGGCCTATGAAATGAAGATGCAGTTGTGAGGGCTAATTAATGGAGTGAGTGAGTCAAGTCCAATGGAGAGTCCTCTGCTTCTTATGCAGCTCATTGCTCATTTTGGCTGCATTCTACTAGTACTATACTACTTGAATCATCATGATCATTAGTTAATGTTTAATGGTAGAGTCTAAGTGGATTTTTATCTGTTGAACATGTGTCACATGTTGACCTATGACTCATCACTGTGATGAGTTAAGTGTCTATTTGCAGATTATGGTGCCATAAGTTCAATAGTATAGGCTCAACGCGGGCGGCAAATAATGACTTTTACCATCCTCGCACTGTGAAAAGCTTGTGAGCAGTGACAATTAAGGTAGTCATTTGCTGCGAATATTATTGTTGGACTGAAGGACGTGATATTATTTGTGTACTCATGGTGACAGAGAAGAAGTAGGGCTGGTGCAAAAGGGCATTCACAAAGCTTCTTCATCATATATAGAAAGTTATTATGGTCCTCTTGCTAGGCGGTCTGGGACTCATAAGGGTGAATTATTGGTTTTTCAAAGAGTCATAAATTAACATTTGATTGCATACATATGCATTTTTATGATGAATTTAGGCGAAATTTTTCCATATGCTCGCCATTCACTTGAGGGAGTGTGGGTCAGAAGAGCACTTTCTTCCTCATAATGTCAACCAAACGAATGTTTACATTAGAGAGGATGCTATGCATTAGAACTGCACATAATGATTATTCATGTGGAAAATGTAGCATAGTAAATAAATCTTTTGCCTTTCTTGTCTGCCCTTTCAGAAATGTCCACGGAGAAGCCACTAGTCAGAGCTGGAGTTAGCCGTGTGAGAGGAACAACGAAGACTGTGTGCGGTTCAAATGGAAATAGCAACAAGAATATTAATAATAATGGAGGAACGATGGCTCAGAGAAAGTTGTTGCTTGAAAGTACACGAGTTAACCCTGGATCTTCTGAAGGCGTTGGTCGCGTTGGGAGTGCGCTGATTAGGAGACCAACAGGTAGTCATAATGTTACCAGCTCCCCTGGACTGACCCTTCGACCCGCGGAATCATTACAGAAGAGAACACCCACGTCCCAGATTTCCAATAATAGTCGAACTGTAGTAGGAAAGACGCCTTGTAGGACACCAAAATCTGCAATAGTTCCATCGTCAAAGGTCACTGCAGCAATGAAACTAACTGCTTCAAGTACTTGTTCCAATTCAAGTGCTTCCAATTCCACTAAGGTCTCCACATTATCCCCAAATGTCTCACGTAGAACTGCCTTGGTGACGGTGAGAACACGACTAAAAGTAACTCCTAACTCCACGACAGCCAGCGGTCTTTCTAACAGCGGCGTCACATTAACAACTTTAGAAGACAACATGAAGAGTAATCGTAGTAAAATTACTAACAACATGGCGACAGTAAAATCTCCAGATGACCTCAATATTCACCTAACTCGTAAAGCTGAGAGTTCACATGCAATTAATCGGCTGGGCTTGTACAAACTAGGAGCTTCGGTGGATACGATCTTGTAAGAATTTTCGAGGGATTTGATGATGATGATGATGATGATGATGATGATTATGATGATGACGATGCTTTGGTGTACTTACTGCTTTTACTAGTTTTATCTCACAGCTCGTGCTTTTATAATATCGGTGGAGAGGATCTATAATATAGAAAGGCTGATGTACAGTGAGTGGTGAGGGTTCCGTGTTTGACTTACTTATATGCACATCCCATCACTTTCCATCTATGAAGAAGAAAAAGATGGTGTAATTTAGTCGCCAAATTCCTTCCTGACTCCTTCCATACTTGATCTATCACACAAGCCCAGTGTCTCCTCTGTACATGAAACGTGGATCTTACTTAGTGCACTCATAATATCCGAGGAAAACATGATTCTATGTGGGATAAATTAAATGGCTTCGTGACTGGCAGAATTAAAGATGTGATAAACGGAAATTGGACGTGTTTTAGCTGAGAAATGTAATGTGATTCTACCTTAAATTCCTAAAGATTTGATAGGCTTCCCGGAAATGGCTCGTGTCACAGATTTGCCCAGTGAAGCGTCTCAGAAGGCAAGATTTGCTTTCAAATTTTCTTCTTCCAATAATTGAATGGGACAAATAATGCTCAGCGAGGTGAATGCAAGGTGTGGCTGCTGTATGAATCGGTGGGAATGAGCTGATTTACGTACCATTGGCTGCAATGGCCAAGTTGCAATGTGAGAAAGATGAGAGGTGGGCCGTCACCAACCCGTTCAAACTTTTGCATTATCTTGGTGTAGAATATAGGGCAGCGCATCTACTGTTGGGCAAATCTTTAAAGGTGACCTTCACGTTTCCTTTCTCGGCAGCAGCCCTACCGGCTTTGCTTTTGGAAGTTGACAAAATTTATGAGTAGCCTACTGCAATAAGCAAGCTGGCTTGACTAGGGAATCAAGTCTACGTGGTCTTGTTTGTACGTGTGTGTGTGTGTTTGTGATTATGTGCGGTGAAATTTAATTAATAATAATTATCTCTTCCTGTCAGAGAGAGAGAGAGAGATAGAGGAAGAAAAGAAGTACGCGTTTGAAAAGGATTTGAGAGGAAAGCGTTGCTGTTGGAAGTCCACCCTCCACTTTACATGTTGTTGTTATTGTGCCTTATTACATGATGATTATGATTGCAGAGAGGGGATTATTGGACGGATTTCTTTACCATTTGGATGACCTGTAGGGAATTTGTTGTAATGTAGAGCAGGCTACATGAATATTATTACTATTGCCTAGTAGTCGAGTCCTCTTCGATCCAATGGCTCGGAAGGTAAATGACAGTGGAGCACCTAACATGTGATTTAAAATGTAATTGAATGGGCTCATAAGTGTGCTCTCCTGTGCCGGGCAATTGAGTTGTAAGGATAAGGAGTAGTTATACATGTAATGTTAAGTATAACGGGGCAATATCATTGCGTTTTTTGTTGCCCCTTTTGCTTCAAAAATGATATTTATATTGAAATTGTTATGATTATTATGATGATGACCCATGGCTACTGAACTATGCATTAGCTTTTGTTATTGCTTTTGTAATGGTCCATTTGTAGCAACACTGAATAAGTCAAACGGGACAAGACTTGTCTGGTCAAAGTATAGTCAATATGAAAAAGCCAATGATCGCTAATCATGTGAGCGTGTGTCTCGATAATGATTGACTGATCGGGTGTTTTAATTAGCTTCGTGTGTCTCTCCCTAATGTATATTTATCATGCCTAAAGTGGGATGGAAGGAACGTGATGTTTTTTTTGTGGCGAAAGCGACGGGCCATTGGACTGATATGGTCCGACTGAGGAGCATAATGTAGTGGTGGTATGTGATCATTTCCGCCGCTGTGATATTTGGACTTGAGCTGCTGGGATCGTCAGCTCCATGCGATGCGTGTTTACATGTCGGCTCACTCTGATTCTTTCTGTGCGAAGAAGAAGAAGTTCTCTCATGTCATCATCCATTTTCTCAAGAGTCTAAAGACACACACGCTGCATGCATTATGAGGAGAGAAGAAGATGACCAGCGTCAACCACCATTCCACTATACTTTAACTCATAAAATGTAGTACGGCAGTAAAATGACAGTGTGCATGTACAATGAATGGGGTGCATAGTGTGGGGATTGAGCAGGTCATGTAAAGGTTGAAGTATAGTTTCCAATGTGAATGAAAAGTAGTACTAATCGGCCGTTGACCATATAATATTCAAGCTCCTGTATGGTATGGCAGTGATGAACTGCATTTTTTTCTCATCCTCTTAATTTTCTTTCTCTATATCCAAAGCCTTGCTTCCCCCACCTGTGGAGATGTGCATTGTGTCTTATGGAACGAAGTGGACATTATATTATAGCTCTTGGACTTTGCGTGTTGACTAGGGTGCCCGAGCTGCTTTTCACGTTCGTATATGAGCTGCTGCTCAAACTGAAGGTCATGTAGTTTAATGTGCTCTGACGACGACTTTTGATGTACGCGAGAGAGAAGGAATGACGTTTAAAGTTACAGCTTCTCTGTTTATTTTTTATCGGCATTGTCTACACTTGAGCGCTGCATTATAAACGGAAATCTTCTACTATGCCGGTGACGTGTATAGATCTATTCTGCCTGTGACCTATTGGACGCGTGGATCTATTGGACTTTTAGACACCTTTTTTGTCCCTTGATGCAGTAGTGTGTAGCGGTTGCGATTGAAATTAAAATTCGGAGTATAGAGCTCGTCATGCTGTGCCAACTGAAGAGGAATTATTAAGCTTGATGAGAGGGAGAAAAAAAAAGCAGACATTCGGGAACTTGTTGTCAATGTGTGAGGGTATGGGAGATTAGAATGCGTTTATCTCATCTGTTCCTGTATATAATTATTGTGATTGACGTGACAAGAGCGCTGTAGTACTATTAACTCCTTAGGCCACACGTCAGTTTCACCTCATATGATTTTCAAAAAAAAAATTGCTGACTTGCTATCAAGCCGGTGCCTTTGGCACTGCATGTGTCAATGTCTGTCGTCTATATGACGGTAAATAAAATATGATTTGGCGAATTGAAGCTATATAGGGGCTGTTGTATCAAGTTATGGGCGTGATGTATGTGGAGTTAAGGAAGTTGAGCATGGTGCGGTTGAGGACTTGGGCTATATAAAGTTAAAGTCCGCACTTGGAATAAGAGGGTGACGATGATGAGCATGTTTTATGCACAAGAAGATTGTCCTTTGTGAAGGCTTATATATGATCTGTATACTGAAAGAAGTCGGAGATTTTAATGACGGTACTTCATATGTGCTGTACTTAGCAGTTGGATTTGTATTTTACTGTTGTAAAATATACTGAGAGTGTTGAGAATGATTCAAGTAGATGAACTTGAGTTGCTAATGCAGTTTGTCTTTGTAATGATGAGATGAGTGTTGTTGTTGTTGATGCTTTTGAGAAGCCAAAAGCTTTACCGCTTCCACATTCTCACACCGCTTACAATAAACTTGTGAAAAAAAAGGACAGTAAAGAAGATGAAGAAGAAGCCAAAGATTTTTTTAAGTACTACACACACACACACAAATATGTTTATCACACAATTGAAATGGGAGGAATAAAAGGGTCAATTGCTGTGCAGTGTGCAGATATGACATGATAAGAATGTAACCAGGAGGAGGATATACAAGGAAGAGGATCAATAGGCGTATTAACATTATATGAATGACGGCTTAAGAATGAGAAAGCTTTTACTCAATACCTTATGGATGATGATGATGAAAAGATATTATTATTACTTGTAAAGCTATGGAGTCGTCAGGGTGGTGCTGGTGTATAATTCCACTGGTTTTATTTCATGCAGTCCGCTGCTTGTATGTACAAAGAACAGTTGGGCTATGATGTAAGTAGATTTTTTTTTCCACAACTTTTTTGTATTAATGATAGCCAGATCGGCTTTATCTGTGCAATGTTGACTTGGTGCTGGGATTGTATGAAGTAATGACTCACATGCTGGATCAACTTTAGTCGTGAATCAGCTTGGTATATAATATTGGTTTGATGATGATGATGAGGCAGGAACTGTGTGCATTGCTGTTTGCTTTTCATTTTATTTATTATTCTCTATAGCCCGCACTGATTCCAATAAGTTGCAGCGTGTGATGATGTTGTTGTAATAGGACAAATGCATAACAGTAGGGAACGGCATGAGCAAGCATATAACAGTATTGTGAGAGGGATTAAAAGTTTGTGTGTGTTTATCAGGATTGTAGGAGTTGGCACTCTAACTGTATCTCACAGATGATTTAAGTATAGTAGTAGCTTGCAGAGAGTTTGCACAGGTGGATTATATGCTACCATAGCTTTCATAAATGTCCATTGTAAAGCTAGCCAGGGGTGTAATTGAGTGAAGAGGAGTAATTATGCGAGCATGATTGCTGACAGGGTGTGCACGAATCTGGAGGAGAAGTTGATTTAATCATTGATTTTCAGCTGATTTTGCCCTTCCGTTGCGTATCATCGTGTCTGTCTGGCCTGGTGTTCTTTTTGCTGTGTAC